>CAJVRM010000209.1:21051-90434 GCA_911693285.1 Hymenoscyphus albidus | reverse complement strand
ATCAAAGATGTCAAACTAATATGATAAGATTGATAACTAAGTTGAGCACGAAGCTCCTATCTAATGGCAGACGTGCCAGTATTATATAGAACCTTCGTTCTCGCGGATCAGTGCTCATCGCCCTGATCGATTCCGATTCCTCAGAGGTCGTCAGTCCGACCACCTCTGATGCCCATCAATCACGTGACAGTAACTAAAGGAAATCCATGGATCGCTTAGCTGGCCTAAGCAATCCCTATTTGCTATAAGAAACCTGGATGTGCCTGTCGAGGGTTGCGCCTCTTTATTATGACAAGTATCACGTGAGCACGTGATTCGTGACAGACGCCCCTCGGTCTCAGATAAGGCAAAGGTGGTCTCGATGTTTGTGGGAGGGTCCTTGTGTAGTGTATTGTCATTTCTGGAAGCAGAGTCTTACGAGTAGATCAAGCCGGTCCCAGACTCCCTTGATTTGGACCTAATCCCGTTAGTGGTATACATTAGACACTAGAAAGTAGCGAAATACTTTGCTCCGGTCATGGAAAGTCTGATGCTAGTTTTGGAAGCTTGCTGTATTATTTTGGGCCACGATTTTGATTGGATGATGTCTCCAGCATAGAAGAATTGCAACTTCTTAGGACTGAATTCCCAAAAGCGCAACAGAAATTTCTGGATACATTAGTCAGACCTTAACCCAAAAAGAGCCATTGATACTTACATACCAACTTTCACACTCATTCACAGGAAAAGACCAAAGCATTTCCCCACTGGAAACTTGGATTTGTGCTGGATAACACGCAAAAGAGCGTGGTTGGATTTGGTTTCTACCCATATCAGGTGGAGGGAGTTCAGTTGATAGAGAAACATACTTCCCAAATAGCGTGGAAATTGAAGTGTGAGAGCCGGTAACAAGGAACGCTGATGCTAAAGTTAGTAAATGTCAAGTGTTTTGGGGAGGGGAAGGGATATCACGTTCTGATTAAAACTCACATTCATCGACTACAACACACCAGACTTGAGCAATGTGGAAACAGTGTCCTTGGGGACAGCCGGGTAATTTACAAACTGCCTGCTGCATGTCTCTCTTTTCATGTGCAAAAGAAGATTGCGCCTCCAATAAGGTTTTCGCGGGATGCGAAGCAGGCAGCAAATCATTGGAATTGGCGGAGTAATTTTGGAGTAAGAAATAAGGTAAGCACATCCATATCACACTTCTTTTCCGACGCGAGCTTTCGTTTAGGTCTCGGGGTTCCGGGCGAATTGTTGTCGAGAGAATGGTCGGTGTCATAAATCGTACGCTTGATCCATTTGAGGTATGCGTTGGTCTGTCTATCTCACCAAAAACTGTTATTGTCGAGTTCAAGGTTTGGGTATCAAATACACACCATAATCTTTCCTCACACGTTTGAAGAGCCTATTGAGACCCGACTTTTGCAAATCCGTGAGACCAGGCAGGCCTTTTACCGCAGTCTTGTGCCTGCGTTAGAGCTAGATTATTATGCGGATTTGAACCCTATTCTCACCTCAAATCTGTCAAAGTTCATATTTGTATCTTCGATTTGTCTTCCATGCTGTTAGTTCTCATTGGCGTACTTCAAATACAAAAAGGTGACTTACAGCGATTTGAAAAGTGGTTGATCCTGTGAATTTATGCCTTCTGCCACTTTAAGCTCTACAGATTGATCGCCGTCGATAGATCCATCACCTGTGTAATGTGACTTCCAAACATGAATAACCTTTCCTAGGTGTGCCACATTCATAGATTGTTGTGAAGAAGTCAAAGGTTCCTTTTTCGGCATGCCTTTACCTACAGCTGGAGATCTGATACCTTCTCGAGTTTGAAGACCTTTTCTATACCGAGAAAGCTTGAACGAGAAGTCCTGCGGCATGTAATCTGAATCATCCGAGTCGCGGGAGGCGTCACCACAGAGCGACTGGGAACTCGATGAGATCGTTGAACTTGATCGTTCTTTTGCACTTTCAGTTTCTCTTTCTACACCCCTGTCTATCTCCACGCGTCTTCTCCTTCCTCCTTCTTCCCCGTACCTGTCCTTACCCTCTATCGTTACCCTTTCACTTTCTCGTGAATCCTGAACCCCAATCTCATGAATCTTTTGGAAAACTGTCATGGAATTGAGCAAAGATTCAAACACCCAGAAAGGTGGCTTTTGGGGATGGACAGTAAAGCGCAGGCAAAAACGGGATTTCTTACCTTTGGAAAGAAAATCCTCAACATTCTTACCTACAATGTGTTCTTTACGCACGAATAAATTCCTGGGCTGATCTTGTCAGATTGTTGGTCAACAAAGGTAGAAGAAGGCGGACGTTATGCTCGAATGAGTACCCTAGCTCGGCGAGTACCTGCCTGCTCATCGCCGAGGATGGTATTTTGATCCATTTCACAGCCGGGAAAGATTCGTTGAAATTGACTCCTAAGGAAGCTCGACCTGGGTCCTGATCTTGCAGCACATGATCCCGCAGATGCGAGTCCGTGGCTCTATCAACTCCCTCTGAATAGTTGTCCATGTCGAATACCAATATGGCAGTATCGAATGCACAGGTGAAGTGACGAGCAAGGAAATGATTAAAGTCGTGGGAGGATAAAAGCATTTGTGCTTGGGAAAATGCGGAACTTGCTCACCTTCTGTGCCTACATATACTATTGGATGCAGTAAGCATGACATGTTTCTCCTATGCCCCATCTGGAAGAGAATCTTCGATATGGACCAATGATATACCTACTTGGTGGTGAAAAGGCCCTTTCTTGTAGAAGTGGGTAGAGTGTAACATAGCGCTCTATTTGGCAAGTATAAGTACCTAGATAAGGCACTTACTGATTTACAGTTTTATCATTGTTTTAAATTTAAGATGAAGGTGGTTATAAATCTTTACAATGAATGTTTATATCCAGGCATGTTATTCCTTATACCACTCCTCCCGGCGTGCGCACAGTTTACTGCCACTTATCTTGTCTACCGGGAGCCCTCCCAGTATATTTGAAGGGGGCCAAAAGGGTGAGATATAATGGACCAATCAGCATCCACCACCCCACGCTTGCCGAGGCTGACGATTGTGAGTTCAAAATTCTTGCCGCCAACAACTCACTACGACATTTCTAGAATGAATTTTATAAAAATGATCGCTCCTTACCATGGACCGGCCATATAATCGCCCCTATTACGATTACTCCCACGAATACCCTACAATCTCCCCCCCACAGTCCTGGAGCTCCTACACTTCAGCCGATAGCGAAGATAGCTTGGACTCATACGGTCATCCCATCAATCCACGACGAACACCTTCATCTGGCGCCTCGCCACAATCCTGTCGTTCTTCTCCTTCGCAGACTCGAACACAATATACTCAATCGTTGACAAAGCCACAAGCCGAATCTTCGAGAGGGGGGCAATCCGAGAAGGACGGCGAGGAGAAGGGGAAAGGCAGAGAGGGAGAGAAGGAAAACAAACCAGGAGGTATGGCCTCGTGGATTGAAAAGATTACAGGCTCAAGAGAAGCTCAATTTGCTGCCACGGCTGTGGTCAGCGGCGCCGTAGTCGCGGGTGCGATTTTGGGGTCCCAGAATGTCCGCCGCAGAGAGAGAATTGGGGAGTTGAAGGCAGACATCCCGGATATCGATGATCGTAAAGGAGGGCATATTACTCGTCAGGTATGCACAAAGAGAAGGGCAACTTCAACGTCAAAAGAGGGGAAGTGCTGACGAAATAAGTGAAGCTCACGGATTTTGGTGCGGCATCAACAGTCATTAGCAAGGAAGACGAGAGAAGTTTGAGATTAGCAGAACGAGCACAGAGAGGAGATTATGATGATGGTTTGTTTTCTGCCAAATTCAAACTCCCGGTTTACTGACAGATACAATAGAACTTATTCTCGAACAGCTGGCGCGAAACCGAGTCTTTCTCTCAGACGAAGGACTGAAAAAGCTCCGTGGGGCATTCGTTATCGTGGTTGGCTGTGGTGGGGTTGGATCACATTGCACCGCAGCACTGGCCCGTTCTGGGGTCTCTCAAATCCGATTGATAGATTTCGATCAAGTCACCCTCTCCTCGCTAAATCGCCATGCAGTCGCAACTCTTGGAGATGTCGGCACACCAAAGGTTGCTTGTCTCAAGAAACGCCTACACCAAATCACTCCTTGGGTGCATTTCGATCTCCGAAACGAACTGTATCGTCCCGAGGCAGCAGCAGCGTTGCTCGGACCATACCAAGGGAAACAGCCCGATTTTATTATTGATGCAATTGACAACATCAACAGTAAGGTATCATTACTAGAATATTGCTACAAAAATAACCTCCCCGTTATATCATCAATGGGTGCGGGTTGCAAATCTGACCCAACCCGCATCTTCATTGGTGATATCTCTGCCAGTACAGAGGACCCACTCTCTCGCTCCACCCGTCGTCGTCTTCGTGCTCTTGGTGTTACATCTGGAATTCCAGTCGTATATTCCACCGAGAAGCCAGGTCCTGGTAAAGCAGAATTGCTTCCGCTTCCCGAAGAGGAATTTAAGAAAGGTTCAGTAGGTGAACTTGGCGTCCTCCCTGATTTCCGCGTCAGAATATTGCCAGTTCTTGGAACAATGCCAGCTGTATTTGGATACGCAGTTGCAAATCACGTTATTCTTAAGATTACTGGTTATCCACATGAATACATACCTGCCAAAGGGCGGGATAAGTTGTACGATGGAATTCTTGCTCTTCTCCAGGGGCAAGAAGAAAAACTTGCAAGATCTACCACCCCAGGCGAAGATGCTCGCGGGCTGAAAGTTGCACTGTCTGTGACCGACGTTGGATATTTGGTCGAAGAGGTATTCAGAGGGAAGAGTGTTGTTAGTGGTATCCCAACCAGGTTAGCTCTGGTGAGATGGCGGAAACCACAGCCTGGTAGCACCATTAAATTGGATGTCGAGGGCCAAAAGATTAGTGCTCTCAAGTTGCGAAATTTGGTGTGTATGACAAGGGAAGAGGCTACGAAGCACGAGCAAGAGGTTGTCAAAGGGAACAAGACGCCAGAAGAGTTCTACGATGCCGAGACTGTTGAGTTAGTAGAGAGAAGATTGGCAGAGGAAGATAACTACGAGAAGTATAGATAGGTAGTTGATGTTGGAAAAAACAACTTCACTCTTGTTCTGGCTGTACATTGCTTCTAAAACTCGACTATTGGATTAGAGCTTAAGTTTAGAATTCCGATATCTTTAGGAGTCTACAAACTTAGGGGGGCTAACCTGGAATAGGACATATATCCAGGTCACGGTACAATCCCACTTTCACATAACCCCCATCCCTCCCCCCTCTTTACCTTATCTTATCAGCCCATTTACTCTCATTTCATACGAGTACATATACGCCTCTACTATCAGCCCAATTCTCTCTCTATCTACAACAACATTGAATACACATCCCCATATCTCACCATCCAAACCAATCTCTCTCTTTCTCTCCCTCCAAAGAAAGAAAAAGAATGGCACCAACCGAAATCCCCGCCCGCCACGGCCTCGCCATCCCTCTCTCAAAGGGCCAAACAGTCAAAGTCATCAACACCCACGGAACCCAAGTGGTCGACACCTGGGCCTTTACCATCTCATCTTTCCCTCCTTCCCCATCCACATCTTCATCCATAGTGACTCAGATGTCTAACCAACACACGCGGGCCTGTCTCAATCGCAGCATTCCCCGTGTCCGCGATGGCTTGTTCAATAATAAACGAGAGAAGATGTTGACGCTTACGGAGGATACGACTATGGGACATCATGATACGTTGATTGCGGCGTGTGATGAGGAGAGGTATGTTGAGCTTGCGGGCGAGAAGGGACGGGGGCATAGGAATTGTAGTGGAAATTTGGGGGAGGGGTTGGGTGGTCTTGGTGCGTTTTCCTTTCATATTTTCGACTGATTTGCTCTTCCGTTCTCTTTTCTTTTGTTCTTTGAGCTTTTTGAGTGGTTTGGGCGAAGGGGTGAGATATATGAAGTGAGGAGAAAGGATGGGGATGAAGGAGCTAATGGAAATAGGCATTACACCCCCGCAATTCACACCCTCCCCCTTGAATTTGTTCATGAATATTCCTATCCGTGCGGATGATCACACGAGTCTTAGTTTTGAGGAGCCGACGAGTAGGAAGGGGGAGTATGTTTGTTTGAGGGCCGAGATGGATTTGGTGGTTGCTTTTAGTGCTTGTCCTCAGGTATGGTTTGTCCCTTCCAAATGGAGTAAGAAGATGAAAGGGAAGGGATGAATGGAAGTGAGGAAGGGAGAAGGGGAAGAGGAGTGAGAAAATGCTGATTGGATTCCATAGGATATTTTGGCTATTAATTGTGGGAAGCCTGTTGAGGCGCATTTTGAGGTTTTTTAGATGGGGGTTTGAGAGGAATTGGGAAAAGGAAGTGAGTGAGTTTATTGAAGTGGAATTCGAGGAGGTGGAATTGGATGATGGGGTAGATGCAGTCTCTTGTACTAATCATCAGAAAGTTTGATATTATTTGGAACTTCCTAGCCAGCCTGGTTCTTTCATTGGATCACGAAAGTCGGGGATCCGTGGGGTTCTTTTCATTTTTAGAGCCCGTATATACATGGTTACGCCAGAGAATCTACGTAAACATGTTCCGCCGAATTAGGTCGTCTTATAGATCTTAAAATATTTTGTTCAGTGGGAGAGGTTTTTATTAACTACAAAATTGTCCAAAGCACATTTGTTTACATTCTGTGTACCTAATGAGTCTTTGTGGACACAAAGTGTTAATTTACGGTAGAGCGGAATTCTGTGCAAGGTACAGATATAGGTTGATGGTAGATGGTAGATGATTTCCTTCTAGTCTAATAAGAGGATTAGCCATTGCTTCTTAAATTACGTAAAACATTTTAGAATAATGAAGTACAAGAGTTTAAAAGCTATATTTATCTATGCTCATCGAGAGTACTAGGTAGTGCTCGTTGTCTCGGATAATTCTAACGTCACTCCCAGTGGGGTAGCGTTACGTGAACAGACAATTGTCTATGAACCTTATCTATATAGCTCTCACCCTTAACACTTACCTCGATACTGAGACAATAGAGTATGACTCAATTCACAAGTCTTTTTGTTTTGCCGTGCTTGCAAGACATCTATGTTTCAGTGCTTGGTTTAAAAAAGTCAACTCTTGAGAGGTTGTCCTGAAGTCTGTAATAGTGGTAGGGCGAGGATAAAAAAAGATAAAGTTAGTAAGGAAACCAAGTATATTTAGTGATGCTGTGAGTATTCCCACACTTCTAAAGAATAAATAAATTGAGATGTTCGACACCTATATACTGAAAACTGTTACTACAATTTCATACTTACAATTTGAAAACTTACCCGTATCACGTGGGGTTTGAGCTGATCCCTAATAATCCCTGTCAAAATAGGACCCCAGAAACGCGATAGGTAGCACGATGACATCTCAGAAGCTCCAGAACAGCTTGGAATAGAGCTCTCAGCAAAACCACTCCATACATGAGGCGCACACTTTGAGTACACTCACAATCACCATGCGACTTCCAATAAACCTCTTGTTTCTTACCCTCTCTATCCTCCCCTCCACCCTCGCCGTGTTCGTCGATGAAGCATACATTGTCGATTATCATCACGAACTCCTCGGACTTTCTCAACCACACACATCCTTCTTCCATCGACCGCGAAAGAACGAAAAGGCTTCATTGTTATATACTTTGAGCGACTTGGGAGTGTTAGGTGCTGTCAATCCCGGTCTGGGGAAAGTGGTATGGCGACAATTGCTCGCGGGCGACGATGCAGTATCGGAACCTGGCTTTTTAAGGCCAATTGAGGGCGAAGATGCTGTGGTATCTGCGATTGGAAGTAGGGTCGATGCTTGGGATGCGATGAGTGGGAGAGCAACGTGGGGTAATGTCTTCGAAGGGGTCGTCAAGGATTTGGAAGTAATGGAAACTGCGGCTGGGAGTGAAGGAGCCAAAGCTGTATTGGCTCTATTTGACGAAGGGAAGCCTGTTTTGAGGAAATTGAAAGGCGGAAGCGGTGATGTGGCTTGGGAATACGCAGGCGTCTCCGGAGATATTGCTCTACAGGTTAGCACAAATGTGCAGAACGTATTTTTGGTTTCGACATACTATGGGTCCAAGGCGGGCTTTACACTGAGAGTCACGATATTAGATCCGGTTACTGGAAAGAAATCTAGCGAATATACTCTGTCTACAAAGGGTGAGATAGAGAGCCTGGAGGATGTTGTATTTGTGGGAGCCAACTCTGCGGCTCCTATTATTGCATGGGCAGACCAAGGATACAAAAACCTGAGGGTCAATGTTCTAGGAAAGAGCGGAGCTATTCAATCTCTTCCATTGACCGAATCGGATGGGAAACTCACAGAAGTTACGGTTCATGCGCCACATCTTGTTCAGTCGCAAGCTCATTTCTTGGTTCATAGCCGTTCTGCCCTCTCAAATCGAGCGGATGTGTACCACGTTGACCTTGCAAATGGTAGCGTCAAGAAGGCATATGAGTTACCAAAAGTTCCCGGACGAGGATCTATTTCCATCAGCTCCCAGGACGCCAATGTCTATTTCACCAGACTTTCAGATGATGAAGTTGCTGTCTATTCTTCAGTTTCCCATGGAGTTCTTGGAAGATGGCCATTGAATTTTGAGGCTCAACGAGGTTCATTTGTTCACAGTACAACAGAGGTCGTACAAAAAGGTACTGATACCTATGCTGTTCGGTCCGCTGTTGTCACTACTGAGCAGGACTGGGTTCTTATCCGGAATGGAGCCGAAGCTTGGGCTCGCCCAGAGGGATTATCTGGAGCTGTTGCTGCTGCTTTTGCTGATTTGCCCGAATCTGAGAGTTTGGTCAAGAATCTGGAAGTAGAGGCAGAGAGCAATGCCTTATCTGCCTACATTCATCGTGTCAACCGCCATGTCGCCGACTTGCAATACTTGCCAAACTACCTACAAGATTTACCAAGACGATTCTTGAGCAGTATTCTTCCAGGTGAGATTATTGCTCAGAAGGCCGGAGTCTTGGTGCCAGACAGTTTTGGTTTCAACAAGGTGGTCATAGTTGCTACTCAGCGCGGTAGACTGTACGGTCTCGACGCTGGTAATCATGGCAGCATCGTGTGGTCTTGGACAGCGTTTCCTCAGGAAAATGGCAAGAAGTGGGACGTAAAGGGAATCTTCGTCGAAAGCTCAAAGGGTCTCGCAACAATCAGAGCTGCTGATGGCGAGTATACCGTGGTCAAGACAACTACTGGCGAAAGAATTGAGACCATGCCGCCTGGATCGGGCCCAACTATCCGCAGTACTGCCATTGTGGATAGTCCTTCTGGAAAATGGATGCTCACCATTGGAGTCAATGGAAACCCTGAAGATGTTCCTTCCGAAAGGGTACCAAAGGGTCATCTCGTGGTTAAGGGCGACGCTGGTGAGGTGAAGGGATTGAAATTCATGCCCAGGGGCTCGCAATCATCACCTGTCATAACTTGGACTTTCACGCCTCCAACTGATCAAGTCATTACAAATGTCGTGTCTAGACCAGCTCATGACCCTGTTGCTTCTATTGGTAGAGTTCTCGGTGATCGTACCGTGCTATACAAATACCTCAACCCGAACGTGGTTCTTGTTACGGCAATTTCCAACGAGAAGTCTACTGCAACATTTTATCTTCTCGACACCATTTCCGGTGATATTCTGTACTCAGCCACACACGAAGGTGTTGATACCAAACAACCTATCGCTTCAGCACTTACCGAAAATTGGTTCTCCTATTCACTATGGGCTGATATCATTTCTACGTCGGCTACTTTGCCATCATCAAAGGGCTACCAGATTATTGTATCGGAAATGTACGAGTCTGATGTTGCAAATGATAGAGGGCCCCTTGAATCAACAGCAAACTCTTCTAGTCTTGAGCCCTCTGACATTCCTAACGCCGAGCTGGCTTTACCTCATGTTATCACGGCGTCTTTTTTGGTTCCCGAAGCAATCAGCCACATGTCCGTCTCCGCAACCCGTCAAGGAATCACAACTCGCCAGCTTCTTTGCACTCTGGAGTCCAGCGGTGCTATCATCGGTATTCCAAGAACCATCCTCGATCCTCGTAGACCAGTAGGACGGGATCCAACACCAGCCGAACAAGAAGAGGGGATCTTCAGATACCATCCAGTCATCGAGTTTGATCCCAAGATGCTGATCACGCATAAGCGTGAAGTCATTGGTATCAAAGATATCATTGCAAGTCCGGCGGTGCTGGAGAGTACCAGTTTGATTTTCGCCTATGGTATTGATATTTTTGGAACGAGAGTCGCTCCTAGTGCGGCTTTTGATATCCTTGGGAAGGGATTCAATAAGTTGAGTTTGGTTGGTACCGTGGCTGCGCTGTGGGCTGGTGTTGTGATTTTGGCGCCTATGGTATGTTATTTCTGTTTCTGTTTATGTGGGTCCTGTGGTTTTGCAAGTGTGCTAATTGAACATAGGTCAGGAGGAAACAAATCAATGGGAGATGGATGACTTCGTAGATTTTTGTAGAGTATAGGAATATAAGAATTGACATTTTTTTCAATTACTTGATCCTTGGTGCTGTTTTGTGATTTCTTGATGGTGTTTTGGGTGGTTGACTGGGTATTTATGTATAGTAATAGGACTTTATGCAGGGACGGATTTGTTGCCGACTTTGATTTATGACCATAACATGCCATGCGTAACTACTTACTCAGCCTTTAGCCTTTTCTTTGAGATTATAGCGCTTGAAACTCATTTCAGGTCGTTCTTATACGAGGATGCGACTTTTTTGTCATACTGATTGGAAGCGAGGGCCTCTAATAAATCATATCTAGATAAGTTCTCAACGGCATTTGCTTGTTTTGGATGACACTCGTTGTTTTAAGCTAAATTCGTAGATAGTATACATCAGCCCCCCTGTAACGTTCTCTGCTCTAATCTAGTAGCTTATGCCCGCGTACTGTAAGTAGCTTATGTCCGCGTAAGCGACCTGTTAACTACACTAGATACGCCATGAAAACCCGATTGTACTAGAGTCTCTAGGATCATTAACTGAATTGTTCTAAAATGATTCAGTGGATTAAGGTATATTAATTTGAATTATTCTAAAATGTCTTCTTAGTTAAACTTATACGAGGCTTTTAGATGATATATCATTCAATTTATTCTAACCTTCATAAATGTATCCAGACATCGCCAATCTCCTCCCCCTCATCTCCCACGCCCCAGCTCTCCGTCGCGTCACCACCGTCTTCGCAGGCAGAAAAGAAGGGAAAAGCCACACAGATGAGGTCCAAGCAAAAAATCTTTCCATACCGACAGCACGAGGCCACGTGGTCTCCATGATGGCATTGGGACTGGAGAATCTTGCTAAATCAGCATCCACTGTTTCGTTCATCCAAGATTACCCGGGTTTTGTCAAGACGGGCCTGTCTCGCGAACTGAATGCTCCCATGCGGGTTGTTATCAAGGTCATGATTTGGCCGTCTATGACGTTGCTGCATATTTCTATTGATGAGGTTGGTGAGCGACACGTTTTTTTCCTACGAGTGCCAGGTTTTGTGGTGGGGGTGGGGATAATTCCGGTCTTGCTTTGAAGGGTGGAATGGAGACTGGTGTGGGTACGGATGGTACTGTTGGTGGTGGGGTTTATTCTATTGATTATGAGGGCGAAGGAACGGTTGAGGTGTGAGGGGGATTTTGAGGGGGTTGAGGGAGGATGGGACGGCGGATATGAGTTGGAAGCATACGCAGGATGAGTTCATGCGTATTACTGGGAAAGCGTCAATTCAAAGCTCGGTATAGAACCTCGTTGGAAAACTATTTGGACATATGTGATACAGTACTTCGCTTAACTTTCAGTTGCGCAAGGTTCATGCGATTACTGAATCTTGTACTACTCAAACAATATTATTAGTCTTTTCTAACGCTTGTTAATCCTATATAGGATTTTCTATATCTTTTTCTGGACTTTTGACATATTTATGTATATACCTATACAGATAGGATTGCCAAGTTAGTGCTGTCGGTGGACACAGAGAATGAGAGGCAGACTTATACTCGGTAAGTGTAATTAATAGGGGTGGTAGATGAATATGGAGAAAAGGACTTACAGTGACTATAGGCGCAAGCTCTAGTATATATTTGGAGCTTGGTTAGCTTGATCATTCATATCGTGTAAGTGAGTCGTAGGTACCCGCAACGATGAAGGTACTTCAACGGAAATCGGCGTCCTTGAGTCTCAGATTTTCTAGACTTTCGGGACTCAGTCATTGCTGATGCCGGTCCTTGCCAAAATGACAAGTGGTGATTAACGTTTTAGAAGGAAGAGGGGGATGCGCTTCCTGTTTGTAGTTACAATAAGCAGGAAAATCCACGCTCTTTAGGTCTCAATCAAATACTAGCTCAGTAAATTTTTTGATTTGGGAAAACAACAAACTTTCATTATGAAGGTAGAAAAGATAAAGCTGAAGGCTGACTCTGGTGTCGTGTCCACTTGAATTCCGTGATACCATACTCCGCCAAAACACACTCTAACATATATGTCCCGACCACTCATCCACTCCTCAATGCATAAACCTGTGGACTCACAATTTTACCTAAACTGATCTTGCAGAAAGGTAGTAACAGTAGAACATTGAACGGCAAGCATGATCTCAAATGGCATGGCCCGTCGAATAAAATCTTTCAGCGATATCTTGGTCTCGGGTGCAGCTGGCACGGGATGATGCCGAGGGTGTTCTGCAATTTTTACCACAGTCCGCCGCAATGTTCTAGCAGGGTTGCGTTTCACGGTAAAAGGGATCTCACGATACGTAGCCTGATGAGCAGAGGCGATATCATGTCTCATCTTCTCCAGTGTAGAGCCAAAGTGCTTCAACTTATACAATGATTGGACCATCCGATCAATTGCGCCCTCGCTCATGGTTTCCCAATTTGCATTGGAGTTGAGATTTTCCGTAATGACTTTGATGGCTTCTGTGTGTTTGTGTCGCTCTTCGGTTAAAGATAGAAGCCGCTTGTTGCTGCCTCCAACCTGAACTTTCATCTGCTCTTCTTTGATCAGGTAGTCAAGATAGGCGATCAGGGCGTCGTTATATGGTGCCAGAGAATACTTTTTCAGGAAGACTCCAAACTTTGCTGCTGCATCTCGGATAATTTCGCGCTCTTGCTTGTATTCTGATAATCGCCGCTCATGCTGTTTCAGCGCAGTTTCTCGTAGTGTGAGGTCATTTGCATGACTCTCCAGTTTCTGTTCAATGGTGCTATCAATTGCGGTTACAATTGTTTCGCTGAGTTCGTATAAGATATGGAGATGCTCTTGCCAGTGGTGTTGGTATTGCACACAGATTTGAGAACCACCAAACGCCATACAGCCAATTAAACCAGGATGGGCCATTTGGTCGGCTTGGACATCGGAGAGGTAGCAGACAGGATGGCAATGCGCTTTATAGACTGTTATCCTTTTGTCTTCCTCCGTGCCATCACTTCTGACCTCTACACAAGCTGCGTTTCCACAAACAGTGCGCGGCATGTCTAATGGAACGGCTGTCGTCTGTGTTTTCAAGACGTGTAGTCGCCCTCGCAGTGTATCTCCGGTTAGTCTCTCATCTTTGAGCTCTTGCATTTTATCCTCCGCAAGTGCTATGCTGGATTGGATAACCTGCGATATCTCTGCGATGGGCTTTGTAAGTTCTCCGATCAGCTGTCGGGTGCCATTCAAACTAACTGTGTTTTTGACCTTATGCGGGATATTTTGTTTGAAGTGCCTGATAAGTCGAAGGCTTTCGTCACGGGAGTGCTTCCAGCTCCGATCAAAATTCAGCTTGTTCGACATGGGAACACCGTTCTTGTATGCTGCCAAGTACCGAAAGCTTTCAGAATCAAAGCAGTATGTGGTGGGTGTCGACAAGCTCAGACCCATATCTGGGTGTTGTTGAAGTAACGCCTTCAGTGGTCCGTATGTGTCCCCGGGTGTGTAATTGGATATTCGGGTATTTGTGAACCCAAATGCCATGTTTTTGGCTGCTTTATGATGAAGATGTGTGAGAAGCTCTTTGATACAGTAACTAAAACTGATAGTTAAGCGAGCAGAGTTCGACTTCAACAAAATAAGAATGCCGTGAAGCTCATCATATCCGCTCAATGTCGACAGAATATCAGCCATGTTTTTTCTGTCAAAACCAACTCCGCGAGTGTCGCCCATACCTGGGGTGTCAATAAGACGAACGGTGAGTGCAGAATTGTCCATGTTAAATGTAACAGGATAGACTTGTGTGCGCTGTGTCGCCGACTCGCCTTTCGAGCCATCCTTTTCATCATCTCTCGAGC
Organism: Hymenoscyphus albidus; assembly: GCA_911693285.1. Taxonomy (NCBI): domain Eukaryota; kingdom Fungi; phylum Ascomycota; class Leotiomycetes; order Helotiales; family Helotiaceae; genus Hymenoscyphus; species Hymenoscyphus albidus. The sequence continues at coordinate 76,123 of CAJVRM010000209.1, read as the reverse complement.
CGACCTTGATTCGTCTTTCTTGGATAGGTTGACTAGGATTGTCTCTGTCCATGACCTGTGTCGAGAATGAACAAGGAATCACGTAGTTTAGTTTATCAAAACCAATCGCTTCATCGAGTGTTTCAAACTCAAGGTAATTGATCAAAGCATTGATGAAGGTCGATTTGCCGACGCCGGTTTCTCCAAGAATGAGTATGTTAAGGTACTTGGATTGACAAAGGCCATTGAGTAGACGCAGAAAGTGTTCTAAGTCATATGATGCGTACGACGGGCCATGTGATTCATTATTGCACCTGAAACTGTAGTTCGAATAAAAACTCCTTCCACAGTCACAATACAAGAATTTATCCGAAAATCCATACTCGTACGCTGGTGGGTGGCCATTGTAGGCATACTCGGTTCCCCTTGATCTGCTGCTTGATGCTACGGGATTCTCATGAGAATCTTCCGATTCATCTCGATATACACTATTGTTGTATGCGCTCGGTAGGTGGTCGGACAGAGCCAGGTTTTTGGCCTTCATCGTTGCGCGTTAAGGCCCCGAAAGCTGTGTCAAGAAAGGATGGCTCGGCTCGGATACATATGTACTCAATTTAAAACCAGAGGGAGGAATTGTCGTTCTGCCATTCATTGGTGAATTGTTGGGGCTCATAGTCGTTGCCTTGCGGTGGTGGCGGCGACGCGCAAGCAGGGGCGAAGGTTAGAGTAGCTCGGAACAACCCCCTTTACATTGCCACTCGCGTCCATCAACAGCGCGGTAAGATTACTATGAGGTTGGGCTGTTTCTGTTGTTTCTGTTCCTTTTTTAAGTCTTTGAAACTTTTATTTTTGGTGGAAAATACCTCTGTCGATATTCCTTGGCGCAATGGATTTCTACAGTGCTATTTTCATTTTAGATTCTATTTACATACCTGTAGGGTTACTTCAGCGATTGACAGTAAAGGTGGTAGTAAATACTCCGTACTTAGTCTCTTCCTACCTTGTTCTGGTTATTCTCAATTCACAATTGATATATTCTAGCGAGCTAGGAGAAATTGGTCAACCTAGATGCCGGGAAACAATTAAGTGCAACTGTTTCAAAGCATTAAGGGATAGATTGTAAGGAAAAGTTGGGGGTCAGAAAGACAGGATATGTACGGCTGCGTTTGTTGTCCACTGCAAGCCCCTTATGCGCAGTTGAGCGTCTGTCTGCCTCTCCTCATCTCAGCTGTCCAGCCTTGTTATTCTAACAGTTGAAATTTCTTCCTTCCAATATATATATTCTTCCTACAACCAGACATCCATCATTCAAAAACCCAATACCCATGCTCTCAAATCCCCATTGCGACGAATATGGCGGTTCTCAACTTCAAGGACTACCAGGTGGCTTGGATTGCACCCCTACGGATCGAGGTTCGGGCTGCGCTGAAGATGCTTGACAACGTCCACGATGGAAACTTCGAGTCAGATGCTGGTGACGATTATCAGTATATCGGTGGTGATATCAACGGACACAACATTATCATAGCGACTTTCCCACTAGAGACTGCATATGGAGGAAACTCCGCAGCCGCCCTTGCCAGTCAGGTCAAAAAGTGCATGGGCAACAGTCTTTGGTTTGGCCTTCTGGTTGGAATCGCTGCCGGGCTACCAAATCCGCAGAAAGATATACGCCTCGGCGACGTTCTTATATGTACCAAGGTTATTCAACACGACATGGGAAAACAAACTACCGAAGGATTTGTAAACACTAGCAAACAGGCCGACTCTCTTCAATTCCTCCGCTCTGTATTTACTAAAATCGATGATCTTACAGAAATCAAAGGGCATCCCTTTCTACAACATCTTTCGAGAGTCCAAGACGTGGCAGACGACCAAGGAAAATTCCTTTTTCGAGATCCCGGAGAAGAGAACGACGTTCAGTACAAGGAAGTAGGCAGAAGAGAAGTAAGAGAGCAACGCCAGCCTCGGAACGAACATCGAACTCGAACGTGGTATGGCGCGATAGGGTCCGGCAATACATTGGTGAAGTCCTCAAAAGAAAGAGACGAATTACGGGATCTCTACGAGATTGTCGGACTCGAGATGGAAGCACATGGAACGATGAACACGATTCCTGTTGGTCACATCCGAGGGGTTTGCGACTATGCCGACAAGCGCAAGAATGATGACTGGCATGGGTTTGCGGCTGCCGTTGCGGCGGCATATGCGAGGGAGGTTCTCTGCGAAATCAATCCAAGAAGGGTTGTGAATGGTAAGCCAATTCGTTTCTAGCTATCAACTCCAGTTAACCCCTTCCTCAGTTTAACTGAGATCAATGCATTGGTTGCTATTACCCCTTTGGTCTCATTTATTATCCTATGCAAGGACAGTTGTACTCATTCATTAAGAAGGTCCTAGGAGCAGTCCATTTAGGGTAATAGTTACAACTGTATAAAGATGTAATTGTTCTAGGATGTTTTGTAAAACTCTAGGTCAAATGCGTTACTAGCTAAATCCCTCTGCAGTTTCAAGTTTGAACTGTAATAAGTCCCGTGTAGTTTGAATTACGGTTTCCTATTTGAAGTTCCTTGCTTATAGGGTATAGATGGGGAGAATTTTCTGTTGCAAGCAATATCTATTTTTTAAACAAGTCTTTTTGTTTATGTAAGGACTTTAAAAAGTAACAACACCCTACTAATCCCCTCTTAGCAGATGTTCAGTGGCTCGTTCCATTTGGACGTAACAAGAACTTTGTTGGTCGTGAATCTCAACTCGAAGAACTTGTAGCCAAATCCAACCCAAATGGTAACAAGGAGAACTGCCAAAGAGTGGCTGTAACAGGACTCGGTGGAATAGGCAAGACACAACTTGCTCTTGAGACTGCTTTTCGAATCAAGGAATTGTCTCATTGCTCAGTATTCTGGGTGCCCGCTATCGACATAGCTAGTTCTGAACAGGCCTATCGTGAGATTGGAGTAAAACTTGGGGTTCATGGAATCGACGACGATAAGGCCGATATCAAGCTACTAGTCCAGAGGGCGTTGAGCAAGAAGACTAGTAGCTGGCTAATGATTATCGACAACGCAGATGACATGAACATACTCTATGCAGAGACATCCCGACTAGTGGATTACCCTCCGTTTAACCAGAATGGTTCGATCCTTCTTACGACTCGGAACTTTGAAATTGCGACCGAATTTTCGGAAACAGATGTTATTACTGTTGAAGAAATGTTTGCTGATGAGGCTCAAGATCTTTTAGAGAAGAGTCTAGGTACTAAGGTTCAGGCAGACGAAAGAGATGATATGCGAAGGCTCCTCCAGCTTCTTACCAATCTTCCTCTTGCAATTAAACAAGCAGCAGCATTTATGAGAGGAAAGAAGAAGTCTATCTCCACATACCTAAGGGTCTATTCGTCCAGCGACACAGAACTTATCCGAAATCTGACTCTGAATTTCGAAGATCAGGGTAGATATAGAGGATACAAGAATATACGGAATCCTATCGCAGCAACTTGGTTAATTACCTTCGAAGCAATTACGCAGTCTGATCTTGCTCACCAATATTTATGCTTTATGTTTTGTGTCGCTGCAAAGGATATTCCCCGCTCACTCTTGCCGCTAGCCTCAGATCGAGAACAAGAGGACGCGACTGCTGTTTTAGAACAATATGCGTTCATCACCCCACGAAATGCGGGCGCATCTTATGATATGCATCGGCTGGTTCACTTAGCCGGGCAAAATTGGCTAAAGTCACAGGAAACTTGGACTTTGTGGAGTACAAAGTCGCTTAGCCAAGTTGCTAAAGTTTTCCCATTTTGCGACCATAAAGAGCGACATCTATGTTTACAGTATCTTCCTCATGCTCAATATATACTCGAGAAAGAAATCTCAAAAGAGTTTGACCAAAGTCGATGGAAATTACTGTTCCTTGTTGGGCAATGTTTGTCAGAATTCAATAAATATCGAGAGTCTGAGATAAAATGCCTACAAGCGCTCCAGTTGGCCGAGAAGGCCCTTGGACCAGATCACACATTGTGAGGGTTAGAACCCATAGTGGGGCTCGGGCCTAGAGCCCTCGCTAAGCTAAGCGACCCCACCCCGCCTCTGGAACGCCATGGAATAAGATAGAATGCTATGACGCAGAAGATTGGTAATACTATGGAACAGTGTTGAATGCAATGGAAATGCTACATTTAGTATAAGAGTAGAGGAGGAACATGTATTTACAGACCACGTAGTTCTTAATTGAATATTGAACCCACACCTTTGAGTTGTTCGAGGTCTGGCCTCTCACAGGTACCCTCTAATGCAGTATGGTGCAAAAGCGTTCTCCCTTGTATGTCTGGTAAAGTTATATCAACGCCTAACTCTATGAAAATCTCTAGAACTACGATGATGTTTCTGTAGCAACGAGCAGACAGATGGACAAGTGTTCGCCCTTGGACATTCCTTGCAAAAGGGTCGGCTCCTTGCTGTAGCAGCCATTGGCAGATGCTGCCATCAACTAGAGGTAGTGGATTCTGAAAGTAGAAAGCGAGCGGTGAGTTCCCCTTGGTGTCTCTACCATCAACCCTAACTCCTCTCTTCACAAGCAATTCCACAAGTTCCATGTCGGGGTATTCAGTGAGCGCATGGTGCAGGGCATTTCTCCCGGCTTTGTCCCTTGACTTGGCTATATTGAGACTATCCTTCTCAGAAGCTTCAAGAACGCATAATAACGTCTCCAGATTCCCACTTCTAGCGGCGTAATGAAGCGCGTTCAGTCCTTTATTATCCATATGCAAGATGTTTGCACCGTATGTGAGAAGTGCCCTAACAGATTCCACGTCGCCAGCTCGACAGGCAAGTTGTAGCGGAGATTGATTTTTGGAATTCGCAACTAAGACTTTGGCACCTTTTTCAAGAAGTTTAGTCACAATACTACCACATTCCGGCTTCCCGTAGGGAGCGCGGTGCAGTAATGAGGCTCCCTCGACATCCTTTAAATTAACATCAATACTAGAATCTTCAAGGAGTCTTTCAATTATGGCCATTCGCTGTTTAGTAATCCAAGCGTACGTTTCATCGTAGTCACAATCGTCTTCCCAATCTACGAAGTCCAAAGAAATCTCAACTCGGTAAATGTCTTGCAATCAATAGTCGGAGTATCTTGTCCCTTGCACATCCTTGCAAAGGGCAAGGTGTAATGGCGTCTCTCCATGATAGGAGGCAGCGTTGGGATTTGCGCCATGATCCAGGAAAAATTTGACCATTTGCCTGTCTCCAACTAGTGCTGCATAGTGCAAAGGTGTAAGACCCCGCGGGCTACACTGATTTGCGATGTTTGATTCTTCGTGTCTATCACGTGGTTTGTAGATCGTCCTGTCCCCAGACACGCTTGGCAACCATGTTTTGCGGTCAAGGTTGATGTCCACAGAAACTCCTTTCTCAATGAGTAACTTGGCTATGTCCTGCCGACTGTATCTGACGGTATAATGCAATGGTGTCATGTTGTCATAGTCAATTAAATCGGTGGGTGCATTGAGCTCCAGAAGTGTCCTTACAATTTCAATTCCGCGATTCCCTTCAGCGATGGCGTAATGTAAGAGACCTTTTTGCCGTACGTCAACTGCAGTAGGGTTACAATTCTGATCAAGCAGATATTGGACGGTTTTTGAATGTGCTTCCGCTACTGCATATGACAGAGGGGTTCGCCCGTGGTTGTCCTCTACATCTGGATTAACACGTCCACTTGCGGTCAGGAGTTCAACTGCTGCCTGGTGTCCTCCTTCAGCCGCAAATGACATTGGTGTTCTTCCCATGCCCTCGAGCCCTGCAGATCGCGACTCTGGATTGACTCCATCGGTCCCAAGCAGTTGTTTCATAATAGCCGTGCACCCTCTTCCAGCTGCCCATGAAAGTGGTGTCCGACCATATTTACCCTCCACACTATCGGATTGTACCCTGCCAGTAGCAAGCAACAGCTTCACTACCTTCTCATGGCCATTCATTGCGGCCAATGATAGTGGTGTTTGTGCATTCTCATCTTCCACGTCCACATTTACATCGCCTCGGGCAAGCAGGAGTTCGACAACGGCTGCGTGTCCGAATATTGAAGCTCTCGAAAGTGGCGTTTGATTGAAATTATCTCTTGAGTCTTGATTAAGATTACCTATGCCAAGAAGGATCTTGACGACAGCTTCGTGCCCATTTCCAGAAGCATGCGATAGCGGCGTACGACCTAATTCGTCCTTGGAGTCACTCGTAACTCCCCGAGTAAGCAGAAATGCGACGGTGGCGTCATGCCCTTCATCTGCAGCCCACAATAGCGGCGTTCGAAGCCCAGAGTCCTCCTGATCTAAATTATGACCACGCAAAAACAACTCCTCCAAGATTTCTGTAAGTCCAAAATGCGCCGCTAAATGAGCTCCTGTCACGCGTTTTGGAACTACATGGCTGTAATTGGGATGTGACCGGTAACGCTCAACAGCAATCAGCGATTGATGTGCTGCTTCCACTTTCGGATTGTTCTCCAGGAATCCGAGGTGTGCTTCAGTTACGGTAGGAGCCTTGTGGGCGTGGGTTCCCCAATATCTGGAGGCATATTCGTAAGGGGGATTTTCCTGCAATCTTTCCTCGAACTCTTCATCGGTCGTGCATATCCCCACTCTAAAATTATCAAAGGAGAGGTACTTAGCGCAAGTCATGGAAATTTCAGTCTCCGCATTTGGGAACCACTGTTCCTGCGTCCGTTCAAAGAATTGTTGGGTGGTGTAATGAACTAATCGTATGGTACCGCTTTGTTCATCCACCCTCACTAATCCAGCACACAAAGTGATTAATTCCGTGACGTCCGTCATGTTTTCTGGATCTAGATTCATTTCACCAATTTCCACAGCGAGTGCATGTTGGAGCTCCGTTGTGCTTAGTGGCCTTCTTGCACAAGTAATCCATGAGAGAGCCCGCTTAGCAAGCTCTACATCGCCAGATAATTGTTGTTCAATGCGAGCCATGACTTTCTTGTATGCATCGTCATACGCATCAGAACCAGATGACAGTTCTTTCAACATGGCTCGAACAGCTTTTGGGGATCGCTTCTCAGCCAATGATTTAAGCTGAAGCTGCGCGAGTAGAAACCTGTGAACAAATTAGTATTTTCCAGATAATAAAAAAATAGCTACATACATGCCGTCGATAGCATTCACGATCTCACCTTTAATTTCCTCTTGCAGATTTGGATTTTGTTGAACACAAGATGAGAGCCAAAAGATGTGATAATCGAGATATCTCCGTATGTCATATTCGCTAGCTCGTATTTCTAACCGCGCACTATTTTGGAAATTTTGGTTGACTTCCGGCATGAACCTTGAAGTTGTAAAGAGACTTACGTTGTACTCAATCTGGAGGCGGGATACCTCTTTTAGTATTGTCCGGCAGCTATGAGATGCCTGGCATTCATCGAGTGCGTCGATAACAATAAACGTTCGCGAATAGATAGCAATCACCAACTAGAGACTCTGAGAAACTTCGTCGAGTGACAGCCTTGTGTATCGAGTCTTGTGTCGCTTATAGAGACTTTTTACGCTTTCCGGGAGGAAAAGCTATCTTGCAGCTAGTTGTTTTAAGATGCTCGCCAGCAAATGATCGGGTTTTTGCTCGGCTTGGCGTCGAAAATCGCAATACAAATACGCAATGCCGATGTGTCTATCATTGTAGAAGCGATTATCAAGGTCTTATACCACAATTGATATCAGAACTGTTTTTCCTACCCCAGGAATTCCCAGACAGAACAAAGTTTACTGATCCATTCCTATCCACTTGTGAAATTCTGCCGATTCTAGAAGCCACTAGCCAGTCCCTTCTAGCCTCTGACCCAGATTGTTACTTTGCTAAGTGCCATAATCAGTAGGAGTGAGCCAACTAAGAATAGCTTAGTCCTCGTCGCGACGGTCGCGATAATCTTGCCGCTGATGTAATCGATCAACACTGCTTTTCGTCTCCAGGGATATTTAACTAGTTTGACTTTGTTCAGACTGCATATAGACTGAAAACACTTTAGAAATAACAACCTTATAATCTTACCTTGAAAGGCATTTAAGATACTAACATGGGAAATGAGGCGGCTGCGGAGCTCCTTAATATCCTCCGGCTCCCACTTAAGCTTCTTCCACTCTCTTTTTATCCGCCGTCCGACACTCCTAGAACCTGGCTTCAGTTCGCCATATTTATCTACAGTCTGTTCGAGCTTTTTAAGAACATTCATGCAACCGTCGACAATTTCTCGAAGTTCCATATTTTGCTGAATATTGAGGTCCGGTTTGGACAGTACGACTTCGACATCTTGGAGCACGATCGAAAGGCTTCTCACTCTGTGCAACCAAAGTTATTAGTAATGCCTAGTGATCTTATCAGAAACATACTCGTCAGAGACATCTTTGAATTGTTCCGGCGCATCTACGAATTCCTTCCGGATCCGTTTAGCAAGCTCGATTACTGCAATAAAATCGCCAATGCTAAAACCGAAACTCATTGTAGTGTCAAGCACAACTTTCCAGGAGCACAGGAAAGATAGGTTAGGACATAAAAGGTAGAGAATAAGAAATGCTTGCCAGCCTGGCTTCACAGGCAAAGTTGTACGTAAGCCTCACCTGGTTCGCATTTCAGGCAGCCACATCCCTGAGAGGCGAGAATCCGATTGACCGCCAAAATCCTAAAATCGCATATCGAATATTCTAAGACTATAGAACTTTACTCGAAGATACTAATAGACATATCATAACCTCAGTTGTCTTGACGGGAGAAGAAGATGCTACGATCGCGGGATCGTCACGTGCGGCCCTCAGACCATAGCCTAGCACTACTAGATGTAGTTAGTGGTGCACAATCTCATTTTATAAGAAGACAGTGCAGAGATCTAACGCCCTAGCGGTATTTTCTAGCGACGATAAGTTACAATCGTTTTTTAGTATTTAAAAAAAAAGCTATGTAGTAATTTTTACAGATTCCGAGCGCCTCCGGGAATGATATTTCCTCACCGCCTTCTCGAATCTATACTAGCAGTAAATAATTCGTGGCCCACCAAATATTTCCTCACCGTCTTCCCGAGTACTGCCGGGAAATAGTTCGTGGCCCGCCGGATTTATAGTTGAATTTTCACGCAAGAGCTTGCGAATTAGATGTTATTTCAAGTAGGAAATATCTAGGGGGATAGCTTATTTAAGAGTCCTAAAAAGCAGGTCATCTCTACCAAGACCACTAAATGTAGGTAACATTGATGTTCTAGCCGCCCGCCGTAGTATTTTATTCGCTTATCCAACTTCAATCGAAAGATTAGTTAACTTAGAAATCTTTAGCTTCTGTGACGACACGTACGCAAGGCCCACGGTGTAGGTTGTGGAATCGTAGAACTGTCAATTAAACAAAGATTCTAAGCTGAGGAGAAGAGGAGAGCTCGAGAGAGCTTCGATCTAAATACTTGGTGTGGGTCGCTAAGCGAGACCACGTGATCCGAATGGTGGTGACGGTTAGAACCGTCACAGCTTCTCATTTATTTACACTCCCAATCTCAAGATATAGAAGAAAAGTAGAGTTTAATAAAATGGATTTTCTATAAAAAGGAAGAGATTCAAAGGATTAAAGATATTTAGAAAGTTTGTACACTACGCTACTAACAAATATCAACAATTCCACATTCACTAATCCCATAACATATTCCTTACAGCTAACGATAGCAGCGTGTGACTATTACAATCTCTTGAGTCGGCCTCCAACTTGCCAGTCTCCACTAGTAGCTTGACTACTGCCCTATGCCCTCCTTCTGTAGCTGCTTGAAGTGCATTGCTATAGAAACCACCTTGAGCGTTGACATCGGCATTCTTGTCTAGCAATAGGTTGACTCTGCCTCGTGCCCTCCTAACGAAGTTGCTTAGAGTACGTTGCTATACTTTCCAGTTTAAGCTTTGACATTAACATTCTTGTCCAGCAATAGCTTCACTACTGCCTCGTGACCTAATTTGGAAGTATTAAAGGGAGTCAGAGTGGAGTGATTAGTTGGATTAATTGTCTAACTCTAGGTAGGTGGGAGTGCAGAGATTATATACAGAATTGGGAGCTATTTAGGGATTGGAGACCTTGTTTAACAGATACGTTTCGTATTACATATTACTCATTCTATATCCCGCATTCACTGATACAATCACAGTCTCGAGTAGCGTCACAACAGTCTTGTGCCCATTCCAAGCAGCTAATGAGAGTGGTGTCTGACCATGGTCGTCCTTTGAGTCGACAACCACCTGGCCTGTCTCGAGGAGTAGCTTCACAACAGCCTCATGCCCATTCTCAGCAGCCCATGAGAGTGGTGTCTGACCATCGTCGTCCTTTGAGTCGACAACCACCTGGCCTGTCTCGAGGAGTAGCTTCACAACAGCCTCGTGCCCATTCGCAGCAGCCCATGAGAGTGGTGTCCGACCATCGTCGTCCTTTGAGTCGACAACCACCTGGCCTGTCTCGAGGAGTAGCTTCACAACAGCCTCGTGCCCATTCGCAGCAGCCCATGAGAGTGGTGTCCGACCATCGTCGTCCTTTGAGTCGACAACCACCTGGCCTGTCTCGAGGAGTAGCTTCACAACAGCCTCATGCCCATTTTTTGTTCCTGCGTGTAGGGTGGTATTTCCGTTTTTGGTTCTCAATCGAAAATTGGACCCTCCCAATAGAAGTGCAACCATTTTCTTGTGGCCTATTTTGCAGGCCATGAACACTGCTGTTTCGTGAGATATGTTCATAGCTTTGATATTAACCCCCTTTTGAATTAGTAAATCGACTGCTGCTTCATGTCCATTCTTTGCTGCTTTGTGAAGTGGGGTAGCGTCAGCACCATCTCTTACATCAAGCTCCGCGCCATGATTAATGAAAATCTCCATTAACGTAAGCAGTCCATTTGCTGCTGCCAGATGCAGTGCTGCCTCTCCATATATATTAAACAACTTTAGATCCGCACCCCTCTTTACTAAGAGATTCACGATTTCCGTGTTTCTGCCTACAATTGCAAGATGTAGAGCAGTCTCCTCGCGTCCATTCCTTTTGTGTATATTAGCATTCCGATCTAGGAGAAGACGTATAGTAGATATATGTCCAAGTTCTGTGGCTTGATGTAGGGCGGTTGAACCGCTATCAGTTTCTGCGTCAATCTCTGCCCCAAGGTCAAGGAGCATGGATACTATATTGTCTTGCTGATTTCGAGCAGCAATATAGAGTGGGCTCCACCCATTGATATCCTGAAGGCAAACGTTTTCCCCCTTGTGCGCCAACAGGCTGACAATTGACGCATGCCCATTATTACTTGCCCAGTGTAGCCCGCTCCATCCAGCATTACTATCGGCACGAATCCCGGGTGCTTTGCTTAGTAATGACTGTACCAGCTTTTCGTTTCCCTCTGCACAAGCAGTAAAGAATTTTGCGTGCAATGTTGTAAGTTTCCAGACAAGTCTGCCTTCAACCCCTAGTGTGGTGCTAATATGTGGTTTCTGATATTGTGCTGCTTGCTCTGCTAACAACTTAACTATATTAACTATATTAGTATATATTATAAAGTTGTCAGATAATTCCACTAACCATATTCTAACTTCCAACTAGTAATTTCAAAAATGCTCTCTTCAATATTCCCAGAAACTTTTAGATCTTTACATGCAGAGAAAAGTGCAATCACAGTATCATGCCATTTTGTTTGCACCGACTCATAAAGGTTCTTAAGAAAGTCGAGATTGTGTTTTGCCAATGTGAAACATTCCATTCTAATCTCAGCGCCTATCGTAATTGCAAGTATCGTAAACATAATAGTGAGGATCTCGGCAGAACCAGTCTTCTTACGGATAACCTTGCTTAGTTGCTTGAGGTACTCGACGATTGATGTTTTCATGGTCTGGATCAGCTCGGCAGAAACCGAGGGAGAGGCATCGCTCTGGCCTTCGATTAAGGAATTGCACAGCTGGAGAGATGTTGAGAGGGACTGGAACGCCGGTACAACCAACATCTATTACAGTTAGCTAATTCGATATATTACAGAGGATGCTATACATCACTGTTGGTTATAGTAATATCTTCTTCAATAAGATCAATGACATAAGAATAGAGCCCAGTTTTAAGTATTCCTTTCGCGGTGAGCCGTTTAATGCCAGTTTTGATCGAAAGTAGAAGGTCGGAAAAAGATAGGTGAGCACAATCTTTAGCCAAGCCTGGATTTGGTGGGGATGGATAGTCTATGTATGTGAGTACATATATTGGATTTCGAGTGAGACTACTGACCAGGGAACAAAGAATTTGCTAACATTTCCAATTTCCCCCTTCGGCATCCTAGATTTGGATGAAGCGCCCAGAAGCCACCCAAGTTTCGCCGGCATTCTTGGCAAGTATCTTCTCCGTCACACTGTACGAGTTAACACGTGATATCTCGGCATAACTATCAGGGGGTACCTGCGGTTTTCTTGAGGTGTTGACATCGCCAACAGGCACCTAAGCCTTTCTTTAAATCATTCCCTCGTTTTGACACTTCCCCATAACATCCTTTGCCCTGACGGCGACCGGTGCCACCACTTTGTTGTTGCCGTTTTGCTGGATTACTAGTACTCGAGTCAATAAATTCGTAGCTCCGTTTTTGTGCCATTTTTGGGGATCAAAGGAATAAGATGAATGCAATATGCGCGCGATTTTGCTTTCCAGGTAGGCGGTCGAAAAGGAAGAGGGCCAGTCTCAGCTTTTAATCGAAGGGTAGGGAGCCACGCTTACGCATGTCGCACAAGGCTGTGGCATACCTTGCAATCTTTGAAATGGGCTATACCGTCCCGAGTAGGCGGTGGACGAGGGAGGTTGCTAGGCAGAAAGTACCGTCGACCGCCCTCTTTATTCGGATCGCGCTGTGACGTGTGGGTAGGTAAATGCAGCCACAAATCAGACACATCACGTGCCCAATGAAAAATGATGTTGTCGACCGCCTACCTGGGATGGGAGGCGGCCGCATCATCCTGACACCACTACAGTCGTAGAACCTTATAATTTTGGGGCGATTCCTTTCTAGGTGGGCGGTCGGAGGTTAGAATGTCGACCGCCTACTTTTAACGTTCATAAGTCTTGGGCAATGAGAAGAAAATAGGCCGGCCTCTTACATGAATCCAACTGTATCCATGCTACGGGTGTCCTAACCTTTCTTCCTACTTAAATCTCAGATGGTCGTGAGTCCTTCAATCGTTTATTCCGAAAACCACTCCTTCTTCTTAGCTATTATTCAATCAACATAATAAATCCTACAAGACTCATTAAGACGATACCCTCCCTGCCCTCTGCCTATGTTCAATTTCAGGCACGTACCCTTCTACGTTGTATATTGAGCAGTCTCCAAATATATCAATTAGCACATTACAATTGCTTTTCGACCTACATATAATCCCAAATTTGATTCGTGAGTTTCCATTTCAATTATGTTTATACCCTGGTGATTTTTGAGAACAAAACGATACAGCAAGATTATTTGGTCGGGTCTCTATTTGCTCGCAATGTTTCTTCAACCATCTATGCACAAGGCCTTGAACTCTAGGTCTGGCGGGGAATCAGTATTCTAGCCATATGCAGTCAGTATCATATATCGCTCCATATGTCTCCAACGAAGGTTGTTCAGTGCTACTAAGCTACACTTAGAAAAAGCCTGTGGAGTTTCGCCTCTCTTTCTTACACTATCTAACACGGGTACCAGCCTAGGAAACACTAACAGGTCTAGTGATTCAACCCGTTCGCTAAAAGTCGTAATACGAAACGGTTCAATGGCGTTCTTTGCTACACTAGTCACATCGTGCTTCCGTGATCTCAAAGAACCTTCTGGGACCAACGGTGGCTTCATCCAAATAGTTACTATATACAGTAACTCGGACCCTGCAATTTTCAGGCGCGTCACAGCTGTGCTCGACACTGGAAACAATGGACCTAACTTGATCACTCAAAATGTCATGGATGCGGTCGGTGCTCAATCGACGGGAGATGGGGTATTCATCGAAACACTTGACGGAGGGACAAGAATGACTGGCGGTAAAGTCGTCCTGGAATTTTCAGGTTACAGACCAAGGCAAGGTCGACTTTATAAAGAGACATTTCACCACGTTCCTTATATCGCAGGTGGCTTTGACATAGTTTTGAACTACGACTTCTTTACCAAAGCATTTCCGAAAATGGTTCCTCCAGTGTTGATGATAAGATCCTGTAACAAGAAAGAAAAAAAAGGTAAAGATTAGAATAACGTGTTTTTCTATGACTCTTTGAAACTAATCCCTTTTATAGAACAGAAACAACGAGAGCAGCAAATTCTTGCTCAAGAGCTTCAGCAAAAACAGAACGCGGAGCAGCAAGAAAGAGCACGACAACAAGATGTTCGAATCTTGGAGGAAAGAAGACTTGCTCAAGGAGGAGACAGCGGAGAATCAAACAGTGGATAATCTGCTCGTTCCAGTGACTACGGCTATAATTCGAGTAGTCTAGCCAGAGGTTGATTGGCCGGAGCGAATTAGGACTGCGTTCTATTGGTGTCCTATTAGCGAGAATGTTTTCGGTAGCGAGCAGGCGAAACCCTCCGAGGCGGTTCAAGTAGGGCGGGCCTTTCGACTAAACTTTGACAGCGACACATGAATTTGGTATATGTTGAGGGCGTTGATAATAAAATTGATTAGGTAGAAGAACTACCGATAAAAACCACTTGTACACTTGCAAACCTATAAACTCAAGATGTTAGCTGTGATTCGACAGAGAAAGCGTATTACTAACGCAGCAGTCGCAGCAAAGATCTCAATCCTTCTGGCCTTTGTCGTCGCCATCAGTGCGAGTGAGAATATAACTGTAAACATGGCCACCATAGCGAGTCGCTTTAGCATGTCGTGAACAAAATATAACACCACAACGGCCAATACTGGCAATAATGCCGATACAGCCATCCCTATCACATTAGCCAGTCTAATCACGGCCTCCTCATCGTATTTGTATATCCCGTTTTCCACATCAACCGGGCTGCGATATCGGCTCCATAATATATGGAATGGAAAGGTTAGGTATTTGCGCAGTATCCGTGTTAAAGAATCGTCCGCCAGGCCATCAGGCTTGGCCACAAGTAGATCCCGACCATCTTTCCAGACTTGTCTATCTAGGCCTTCAAGTGCACTTTTTCCGTGTCTGGGGTCGCGAAGCCATTCGTTCAAAAACTCAAGGTTTCCCGCTTCAGGCTCATGGAAGGATGTAAGTTGACGCTGCTGCAAGAGACAGTCATCTGTATTCGAGCAAGTAAGCAATTAAACTTCTCTGGGGATTTCGGAACCATCCTTACTATACTCCTTCAGTTTCTCCTTGATTCTCAACATCGTGTGCCACTGCGAGCCTGCTAAGCCTTGTTCTTTCTTGCTTAAATAATGCCAATTCTTGTTGCAAAGCCTCCTCCTAGCATCTTCAGATCTGCAGTCTTTCTCCGTGTATTCCTCGAGGTCGCGTTCCAGATTGACAAGCTCGGCTTGTAGGTATAGAAGGTTTCGTGCATTAAGTGTCGCAAACCGCCGGTATATGCCTAGCTGGGGGTAAGTGCCCTGGAGAGCTGCAAGTGCAGGATAGCCTTCAACTTGAACTTTTAGAACATTCATTTCAATAGTATGCTCTGACATTTTTTTGGCAGATACTGAATAAGATAGAAGGATGGTTCTCGAAATCAATTACCGCCAGGTACTGCAGTATCATGGAGCAGTGGGGAGGGATAATGACATCTATATAGGATAATCTAGACAAGGCTCACTCAGCCTGGTCGAGTCGTCGTGCCCAATATGCAGGGCAGCCTAGAAATAGCAAATATAACTAATTGAGAGATAGGCTGCCTATTTCCAGGCGCCAGATACCACAGAAACAATAAAGAAACAAATACGTCTGCAGTGAAGGGCATGCCAGGCTTTTGTGGGTATTAAGAGACCTTGGATGGTTGTGGTCTAAGGAAGTTTGTTAGCGCATGACTTATAATAGCCATTTGGTTATTTTCGCGGCTGAGTCCAAAAGTTGAACTTGGGAGGAAAGCAGGCCCTCATTTGTCGAAACAACAGTGTACATAACTAGCTTAATTATCCAATTTTCCGACCTCGTCAAAAAGGTGATTTTGCGCCCACACCACCCTCTTTTTTAACCCCCTCAATTTATTACTCCACCACAACACCCTAGATAGCCTTCATATTGCATACATTGCATCTCCACTATGCCCTCCCTTCGCTCAAAGAAGCGTAAGCCAAAAGATCCACCCACAGGCGAGAAACCACCCAAGCGGCGCCCAAAAAAGACCATCAAGGCTGCCGGAGCCTTAGCAGATACACCGCCACCAAAGTCACCACAAAAGCCTAAGGATAAGCCTAAGAAGTCTTACAGGCGTTCCTCCGATCCTTCTAAATGTATACCAAAGGCAAAAGAACAGACACCTATTAACATTCCTAGCTCGGCGGCATCAACCCCTATTCCAACGCGTACGAAGACGATCCCTCCACCTACGCGATTCAACCCTGCCGAAGAAGACATTTTCTGTGCTGAACAGACCACTACCCAAATATGAAGGTATAAGAATAAGATTTAAACGACGCTTTTAGGAACATAAGTCGCTAATAAATTATAATGTCTCTTATAAAATAGCTACGCTTATATAAGCAAGTATATAAAATGCCAGCTTATTAAGCTTATATTTATTATCACATGACTTCGCGTCTTTAACGCGTATGTCTATTCAAGTTCTTTGTTCTAGCTCTTTATTCACTAAAAAAAGACTTCCGCATTCGGCTTCCGGATGCATATAAAACCGCATTCATATATCCGGATGCATATATAAGAATGTAAAGACGGATTTGGTTTCCTTTGTCTATATTTATATATAGCTAGGCTCTAGGAAGCACCTAGAGAAATAACACACATATAATAAATATATTTATCCCTCAACTTTATCTTTCTCATCACGTAACCATCTCACAGAAGGTCATGTTCCTCTTAACACCCCCGAGAAGTTTGCACTCGGCATTGGCTCTACAGTTGGCGCTCTGTGGAATCCAAGACGAGGATATACTTACTGTTCAGCTATATCCTTTGTCTTGCCAACGAACTGACTTTAATTCTGCAGATCTCGTAGGATCTCTCGCCGAGGTGACTGCCTGTCCTTTTATCAAATACCTACGAGACGCCGTTAGCCGATGAAACAGGGCGCCGTATACTCTGTAATCGCCCTCGAATAAATTCAAAGACTCTACCCGTAGGGTATTTGAGAGGATTTCCAACATGCGGATGAGATTGAGGGTCTTGCACGTGACGTTTTTGGGATAGGCCTTTGAGATTAGTTGCTTCGGTGCAGGAGCACAGGTTGTTATTTTCAGAGCTGGGCTATCGACGGCGGTGGTGTGCGGGGTCTTCCGTCTTTGATGCTCCTCTAATGACTCCTCTCCAACATTGATTAGGACTCTCCGTCGAAGCCTCGCAACTATTTTGATTTGATCGGAGGGACAAGCACCGGTGAGTAAGTTGTCTTAGGGCATGGTCTGTTAGAAAATAAGTTCCTGATAGTAAAGCCTTATTGTAATTATGCCTAAGCTATCAAGATCCTAGAACGTATCGTTAGCTTAAACATTATCTCTTTCTTAATTCGATTCTAGACTAATCACGCTAGTTCTAGAATAAGTGATTCTTTATTTCCCTCTACACGCCAGTTCCTTCGTTTTCCCTATACTCCGAGTTAGTTGACGAACCGTCTCTCTCTCTTTTTATGCTAGCGATATCTTTTAACTTTCGTTCCTCCGTGGCTATCGGGATAGATATTATTAAAGGGTTCACGCTTTTATAATGTGAGTAGATAAATTTAATCTGCCTCGTTAATATTTGAGTATTATATTAGCGATATTTACAAGTGTCTTCGATTGAAGTTGGGCCTTAAATTCCTCGCAGTCGTATCGCCTCCTAAATAATGAGCACATGGTGTGTCGATGTGCAAGTCAAGAGAGACAGGGGCGGAGACTTCGTTAATCAAGTAAATAAAATTTAGTTCAAATTATTCGGGCCAAATTGTACACGTACTTGAAGTTATTTCTCTGTGAATATGTATATACAGATGAAGTTGGGAGGCGAAATTCAGAATTATAATCTCATTCTACTAAAGAGAAATTTTACATGTGTGATGCTACCAGTATTTGGGGGACCTGACCAGATAATAATACTCAGTCTTATATGTAATTGCCTGGCGATACTTCTCACTGACTTGCTTATCATATTAGCCTAGGATTTCAACAAGCCTTAACTGTTGTTCTCTAGTCTACACTATCAATCGTGGCCTTGGTTTATTAGCTCTATACCCCATATCCCACCACCCGCTGCCTCGCAACTGCCCTTTTTGCCCTACGGATTCACGCGTAGATATAGAACTTCTAAAATCGTTCCTATCCCCGGGAGCCTCTTTTTCGACAAAGTCCTGTTTTTGGCCATACACAAGTAGTAGGGACGACTTAATTATAACTTTTTAGCATATGTTGGAACATGTGTGATCTGGTCTAACGACATTCTAATAGCCTTGCAACGTGTGATAAAATCGAAAGAGTGAATAGCTATACGATAAAAACTCGGAAATTAGTTCCGAAAAAGGGCTGACTGGGGTTTAACCCTACGCTTTGGCCACTTCCTTGTACTTAAATAGCGCTGCTACTTTGGACCTCTTCTTTCCTTGTAGTCAATCTATTTATTACTCCCCTAATACAACGCCTGCTTATACTTCTCCTTAGACTTAATTAGCTTGCCTCGATCTTTGTAGAGGTTGCCTAAGTTGTTGACTGTGCTAAACCCGTCATCATCTCTGACTCGGGATTGGAAATGGTGTCTACGAGCTTGGTTTGATAGCTATAGCCACCTCGCTTAACTTGATCACTATGTCACCCCGCTTAATGACTACCTCTCTTAATTTGATCACCTTAATCACCTCACCCCACTCAATTAGCAGCATGATCACCTTGCTTAATTGATTGCTTAATTTGATTACTGTGATCATTCCCTTTAATTATCACTATGATCATATAGAACTGCACAGTTATTAAATTTTACACGAATCAAAAAGGGTGACAAGGATGAGTTTTAGGCTGCTTCACCATTTACGAGTAGTGGAAAGATATTTATTAAAGTGAGAATATGCTGCCTAATAGATAGGATGCAATTTGTTTAGTATAGTGTGGCAGGACATGCTGGACTGGATAACTAACGGGGGTAGACGATCTCTTGCCTTCAATTCGAGAGGCTGTTAAAGTTACTTATTCGCGGGAAGAAATTTGTGGTTTGCATAATAGGACTTGAATTTGCTTAGCCATTTAACCTAGTTTGCCTAGGCGCTTAAGGTAAATACTGACCACACCTTAGCATAGTTAGGCTCCAGATGCCTTCAGTCGCAAGTCGTAGTTGAGTGATAATGAAAAAAAACATTAGAAGAGGAACACATATTTTGAAAGCAGTTTATTTTTAAATCGAGCTTAAAGTAATATATTGAAAGCGTTTATTTGTAGAAACCTTTCTTTATTAATAAGTTCAGTATTTAGCAACGAAGGTAAGGTTCAATAAATTTCCTCACCGCCTTTAAACTACTAACTCTTTCACCGCCCTATAAATATCTCCTCACCGCCTTTAAACTACTAACTCTTTCACCGCCCTATAAATATCTCCTCACCGCCTTTATACTACAAAACCTTTCACCGCCCTATAAATATTTCCTCACCGCCTTTACGAGCCGGGTTGCACAGGTCCGTGCGCTACAGGGCATTTTGATGATTCTGCCGATTTTGCTCTCCACAACACCAACAAATATGCCTCCTACAACGATGCCTACAACGCCCCCTCTCGATGATTGGAACCACGATAAAGGCTTTGAAATACGTACAAAACACAAGGAGGCTATGCGCCAATTACACTGGTTCGGAAAAGTCCCGATTTACGCCCTACAGAATCGCTGTAGAGACCCCTCTACTGGTATACTGTAACGAATACTCAAACTGGCTAACTAAACTTGGCTGGGTGTTCGCTGGTTGGTATGCTATGATAAGAAGAAGACTATCGGGTTGTTCACTTGGAAGTGAACTCGTTACTTGTATCAAAGATGTCAAACAAATATGATAAGATTGATAACTAAGTTGAGCACGAAGCTCCTATCTAAATGGCAGACGTGCCAGTCTTATATAGAACCTTCGTTCTCTGTCTAATCGCTTTAGTCGCTCGCCTCAGTCGCTTCAGTCGACAGGCGACTCAGGCGACTGAAGCGATCATGGTCACGTGGTACTTTAATCTATAAGATTGATAACTAAGTTGAGCACGAAGCTCCTATCTAAATGGCAGACGTGCCAGTCTTATATAGAACCTTCGTTCTCTGTCTAATCGCTTTAGTCGCTCGCCTCAGTCGCTTCAGTCGACAGGCGACTCAGGCGACTGAAGCGATCATGGTCACGTGGTACTTTAATCCGACGAAATCCATGGATCGCTTAGCTAGCCTAAGGATCCCCTTCTGCTATAAGAGTTATGATAATGCTCGACCTGTCAGGGCGCCGCCTGGTCTTCACTATCTCCCGTGGTAACACGTGATTCGTGACATATACCTCTTGGAGAGAGCACAATACGCAAAATCCTTGGCTACGCAGCCCCTGAACGAGCTCGCAAAGGGCGTACCGGTCCTGCATTCCTTCTCTCCGACAATGAAGTAGACGAGGTTATCCAATATTGTACTGAAAACTGGGAGAATCGGGTTATGGAGTGGTGGAAAGTAAGGCAGGAATTGGGGCTTGATTGTTCAGTTGCAACACTACAACGTAGGATGCACCAAAGAGGCTACTATCGCTGCGTAGCCTGCCAAAAGCCTTATTTGACTCTTGCGCAAGTTACTGCCCGGTTGCTTTGGGGTCTTGCACATATATTCTGGCATCTAGAGTGGTTGAAGGTCCTATGGTCAGATGAAGTTACATTCCTAGTTGGAGGGCGTACAATCAAGCAAAAAGTAACCCGGATTATTAACAAAGAACACTCTGAACGTTTCTGCGATACCTGTATTCAACACCAGTTCCACCGAGGTCACACTACGTCTGTTAACGCATGGGGAGCGATTGGTTATGGGTATAAATCCCCCCTTATTTTCATTGAAGGCCATGGCAAGAGTGGCGCCTTTCTACAACGAGATTACCTTACGCAACTGTTAGAACCCTATATACAAGGAATTATAGCAGCTTTTGCTCAACTCCTAATTAAATTAAGTCACTGTTCAGCATTCTAGTGATAAATGGGTGTCGGCGAGGGGCGATAGCCGTTCTTATAGGCATCTCGAGAATGAATTTGGTTAACATGGCGAAGGCTGTTTAGGAGAGAGCTTCTTCTGGCTCTGGAGTGCCCCTCTAGAAACGGGGGGGATAACAAGCGGGGGTCATGACTGTGATGGCTATGAGAAGACGAAGAGGTCCACCAGGCCGAGGACGAGAGGTGCGGAGCGACCAAAAGGTGCACGGGTCCCGGTGGCCGTATTAAAGGGCAGAGGTGCGGGATTATCCGAAAACTAGTTAGCAGACCCCTCAAAGCAGCGGTCTAACCCCCCCGAAAACAGCACCCTCCTAACCGTTACACCGTGTAATAAAGTAATATATATATCCTCTTTATTAGATACTACTTTATCTTATACTACTTAGTTTATCTTTTTTTTATATAGAACTTTAATATTTTAATAAATTAATAGTAGTTATAAAGTAGTCTAGTATACTTCGAGTAATTATACTATAAATGTAATAATCTAGGTATAATATAGTTAAGTTTATATTAAATATTTTTATTTATGCTTTTTAATCTTCGTTTAGTATAAATTAATTCTAGTTTAATTATTATACTTAAATATAGTAATTTTCACTAACGTGGTTTATCAGCGAGTCGATCATATCACCGAGTCGATCACTTTTTCTTGGCACAGAACTTTACACCTAAATAAATCAACCACAATATATTAAATTAATTATCGCTCTCTATATCTGACGAAATAGATATATCTATAACTTCTTGACAAGTTCGCGCGTTATGACCAGCTTTTCCACAAGTTCTACAGCGCCGCCTAGAAGGTTGCCCCTCCTTATAACCAACCCCCGCCTCACGCATGTCGCGTCGTACTTGCTCATCTACATCCTCCTGAGCTAACATATCCTGTACATCCTCTACTATAAGTGCCCCTCCTTGGCGGACACGAGTCTTTTTAGCCCTACGGCGTTTACTTAGGGCTTCATTTGCAGCGCGAAGGGTACGGACCTCAGCAGACAAAAGGGTCATCTCATGTGCCATTCGCTCTGTACCCTTTGCTAACGCAGCAACTGTTTGAAAAAGTGGAGTTGGCGAGCTTCCTTGATGACAGGCTATACGATTTCGTACAAGAGTTGATTGTGAAAGGGCTTCAGTTGGGTTGGAAGGGGTCTGGGACACCCAGGGGAGGGAGTTGGCACTACACGTCCGAGGGGGAGTTGGAGTCCGTAACCTTACGTCAAGCTTTGAAAGCACTGCTTGCGGGTTAAATGGTACTAGGCCAGCTCCGCGGAATCCAGACTGACAGTTTAGGACTGTCATTGTTTCCTTGTATGCTGCTGTAAAGGCTAGAAAGAACTCAACCTTTGTAATATGGTTGATATGGGCCTTGATAAACGTCTCAATCTGCCGACCATACGCTCGTTTTAACACACTATAGCACCCAACATCAAGTGGCTGGGTTAGATGGGATGAATGAGGAGGTAGTCCAAGAGTAATAATGTTGTGTTTCGTACAGTAGTCTTGGAACTCAGCCGATTCATGACTCTCGTGCCCATCCAAAACTAGTATTCGATACAGACCCTTTGCACGAGCTGTAGTGTGTTTATCAAAGTGCTTTAACCATTCCAGGCCTGTTTCATTATTTGTCCAACCATTGCTTGTCGGTTTCATAACCCAGTTAGGTGGGAGGCCGCCGTCGGTATACCAGTTGGAGAGATGGTTCTTGCCCTGAACTACCAAGAATGGAGGAATACTCCAGCCCTCCCCATTAATACAGGCAATTGCTGTAGCCCATTCCCGATTGCCTGGCTGAACTGCCTTGCCTCTACCACGTCGGTCTGCACGAGTAACAACCATTCTAGGACAAATAACACCCATCATAAAGCCTGTCTCGTCGAAGTTGTAGAAGTCGGAGTCTGTAACCCCATATTTCGCCCTCATATTCTCTACTAGCCGGAACCATGCGCCTAGCACGTCAGGATCTTCGCATAAGGCCCTCTGGAAGTCGTAAACGCGATTAAAACGCGTCTTAAGGTCTGGTTGTCGTTGTACGAATCGATGGGCCCAGAGCTTGCCGACGCGTCTTCCCCCCCGCGATTCAAGGATAAAATTAGCCATATCTTCTACACCAGCGAGCCGGGGCGCAAATCCTCTGGAATCCATATCCAGTATATACCGAATAATCACTTCCTCTTCTAACTCAGTCAACTTATGACAATTGGCTTGAGAATCTGGGCGGTAGGTTCGGCCAGCCATTCTGTCGGAAAGAGTCGTATATGGTACATTGTAGATCTTTGCCGCAGAGCGTTTGCTTAGTTTTTTGGACGACCGAATAGCCTCGATAGCTAGAGTAATTCGCGCTTCTTGAGTTTGAATTTCCATGGTAAATAGTTGAAGAAAACGTGTGTTGAAGTTTGAGGAGGTAGTGCCAAGGAAAAGTGATCGACTCGCTGATATGATCGACTCGCTGATAAACCACGTTATATATATTTCTATAGTCAACTTATTTATTTTATTTTACTTTACTTTTAATACTTTTTATAATTCTTAGGTTAAATTATATTTATTATAAAGGTTTTAACCTTTCTTAGATAAAGTATTAAATATAAAATTAACTACTTTCGCCTTATCTTATAAGTAAGCCTTTTTATTATTAATATTCTATAAGTTAATCTATTTCCCTATTCTTATATAGTATTATTTAAGTTATTAATAGAGTTTTTTATTATTAATAATATATTTATAGTTAGTATAGTTAATAATTTATTTGTATTTAGTTATACTTTAAGGTTTATAATCTAAGTATACTGTCTTAATATCTATTTAATAATATATTTAACTTCCTTAGTAGCGAATTTTACCTTTATCTACTAGAACTAACCCTTATAGTTATTATATATAAGGATTAGAATATAAGTTTTATCTTTATAGTTATCTATATTATAATAGTAACTATATATATTTATAATATAGGTTTTAATTTTATAAAATTAATTTATATATATAAGTTAGCTTTATTATAACTTAGTAAATATAATATAGTATTAATAACTTTAGCTTTTTATAATACTTACGAATTAGTATTAATAGTAAGCTCTCTTTAGCTTCAATAAAGATTATTCCTATTCTTACTCGATAGTACTTAACTCCTTACTTAATTTAGTATAGGTGGACTATTCTTTCTCGATAGTTTTCTAAAGTCCTTACTTAACTTTAATTTAAGTTCCTTACGTAAACTTAGTAAACCTTTTATAGTTTATAAGTCTATATAATAGTTTAGTTTACTAAGGTAAACCTAGGCTTATAATCTGTTAAGGTATCCTATAGAGATAGTAATAATCCTTTCATAAGATATAAAGTATAATAGGTAGAGTGTCACGAATCACGTGCACACGTGACAAGTGAAGACCAGGCGGCGTCATGACAAGTCAAGCACATCCGTAGACTTATAGCAAATAGGGATCGGTTAGGCTAGCTAAGCGATCCAGGGATTTCCTTTGGTTAACATCACGTGACGAGTTGGGTAGCCTGGAGCGACGAGCGCTCCAGTCGACTGGGTCGACTCGGTAGACGAGCGACTCTGGCGACCCAACAGTTGGAACAGAGGACGAGGGTTCTATATAAGACTGGCACGTCTGCCATTTAGATAGGAGCTTCGTGCTCAACTTAGTTATCAATCTTATCATATTTCTTATAGCAAATAGGGATCGGTTAGGCTAGCTAAGCGATCCAGGGATTTCCTTTGGTTAACATCACGTGACGAGTTGGGTAGCCTGGAGCGACGAGCGCTCCAGTCGACTGGGTCGACTCGGTAGACGAGCGACTCTGGCGACCCAACAGTTGGAACAGAGGACGAGGGTTCTATATAAGACTGGCACGTCTGCCATTTAGATAGGAGCTTCGTGCTCAACTTAGTTATCAATCTTATCATATTTGTTTGACATCTTTGATACAAGTAACGAGTTCACTTCCAAGTGAACAACCCGATAGTCTTCTTCTTATCATAGCATACCAACCAGCGAACACCCAGCCAAGTTTAGTTAGCCAGTTTGAGTATTCGTTACACCCGGACGCGCTACGAGTATCGGGCTAATACTACTAAACTTACTTATAAGTTATTCTAGTACTTGGCGAGTTAAGTTAATTAGTAATTTTAACTTAACTACTCGAATTTAATACGCTGCCTATAATTACAAAAACTCTATCTTATCACATCACTCGTCCTACTACCTACTATATTCTCCATTCATTACTCACTCTCACTCCCTATTCACCTTTATCCTTCACTCTCTATTCTTTTTAATCGATTCATTAATTCAATTCCATCCATCCATCTATCTATCATCTATCTACACCTCTCCTCCCCTCTCCATCCTCCACCCCTCTCCCCTTTCCCACCATATTCCCCCCCCCAAAAAAGAAAAGAGACACCAAAGGTGCCACACACAAACACAAAAAAACACACAAACACAAACAAACACGCAAAAACGCAGAATCCCATCCATGCCATCCAGTGGTATAATATACAAACGTAACAAAACACACACACACACACACTCACTCCTTCCTCCCCAAAAACTATAAGTAAGTGTACTGTCCGCTCTCTGATCACGCAGCTAAAAAATGATATTCCTCCCACCCATTAAACCCCCGACCCCGAGGTTTCGGTTTTAGCAGTTTCTGTTTTCCCTCATTAGGATCCATCCTCTCCTCCAAGTTCCCAGATCGAAGTTACCCTCCAAATCCCCCATTCATCCCACATAATTTCCTCGTTCTGTATTCATCATTTGCCATCCCATCATCTCATCCCATCATCCATCCCATGGTCATTCACCCCTCATCCCTCTCCAATAAGAAGAGAAAAGAACCGAGAAGAAGAAGAAGAAGAAGAAGAAGAAAGGTATTAAGACTCCTCATCCCATACCCCAATTCATACACCTATCATCACCCACCCATGAAAACAACGATAAAAAACGACAATAAAACGCCATTCCCACCCCTGTAATTAAAGAAGAAGAAAGAAAATCATTCCCAGAATATTTTCCTTTTCAATGATGTATTCATCCTCATGCTTTGATTTGATTCCAACCCAACAAAAACACCCGAGAGAGAAAACCCCCCAGACGAAAAAAAAAACTCCTCTATTCCCAAGAGTGTAACCAAAAAATCAAGGAGCAGTCTTCCCCGCACAATCAGGGATTTTCACCCCAGGCTTCAAATTGCGATTAACATCCATCAACCCCCACTGATCCTCCCACTCCTTGCCGGGTTCATTGAACTTGATCTTCCAGGGCTCATCAAAAGCCGAGAACCAAAAGTAGTTCGTTCCATTCGTAAGAGAAGGACAAATCCAACTTTCCATAAACGAGTTGAGTTCCGTGATGCCCGCTACACTGCCGGTGGTACAGGTCGTCGCTTCTCCGCAGTTTTTGCCACCCTTTGTAGGCCATCCCGTCTCGGCAATGTAGTTTTTGGAAATGTCGGGTTTCAGCGGAATGTCTTTGTTTTGCCAGAAAGACCATGTCCAACCAGCTGATTCTTCAGAGGTTTGGCCTGCGAAGAAGGGGTGGATGTTGGCCATTAGGATGTCGACTTTGTCGGCGAAGGCTTGGGTCCAGTTATCTCCTAGATCGGAACTGGCGATTGGCAATTTGATCGAGTTGGCATCCATGTGCTTTCTTACATCGTCAATAACGTTGGTGAGGTTGGCAATTGTCATATCCTTTCGGAAAAGCACTTCGTTACCAACAATGACACCGGCGAAAGATGCCTGTCCATGGGTTTCAAAGATTTTGTATGCCTGTTGCAATTGTCGGGTATTGGTAGTCTCATTCGTGTCGAGCCAAATACCCATCCAGACCTTGGTAGTTCCATTCAATCCCAAACGGTCAATCGCGGTAAGTACCATTTCTGTTTGGTTGCAATCAGTTCCATATAGTCGGATAGTGTTGGAAAGTTGAGAAAGAACAGCGACATCTCGAGTAATGTTGTTTTGAGAAGGGGGATAGTGTACGCAATCCGGATATTGTGTATACATGGGAGTGTAATCGATCCCAGGGAATACTTTGTGAATGTTCTTGTTGTTAAGAAGTTTCTTGATCTCGTCCGAGTTTTTGTCAAGTTCTCCATTTTGGGAAGCATCAGCAGCCGCTGAATCCCCAGAAGGCGTCGAACTATTTGAATTCGACTTTCCTCTGCTGCCCAAAATACCACCAATAACCCCACCGGCAATAGCGCCGAGAACTAATAGGACTGAGAGGAAAATTACGAGAAGACGCAGTTTTTTGCTTCCTGTGGATTGTTTGCTCAACCATTCGCTCTTCTCCTGTTGCTCTCCCAGATTATACTCGTGCGGCCCGTAGGGTCCGTTGACAGGATCGTATTGTGGACCAGTCTTGCTTCCGTTCTTACCCACCATTCCACCTAGTGCGCCCATGATGCCACCAGCGGCCGCGCCGCCTGCCGCCGCCGTTGGTACCGACTTGTCAGATGAATTGTGGCCTAGACTCATCATGGAACTTCGTTCTCGCTGTCTGTATTCTAATCCATCGTCTCCATCATCTTCAATACTGTTGGGGTCAAATTCTGCCAGGTTAGGATCAATGTACTGCGAATAACGATATGGTTGGTCGACATATGGCTCCACGTATGGGGTGGGTGGTGATCTTGATATGATAGATCTTGATTGTGGGGTGGTGATTCCGGGGGGGAATGCGGCCGCTCCCAGCGGTGTTAGTGATGAGGAAGAGTGTTGAGGTGGTGAAGGAGATTGGCCATATGGCGAGGCTGATGGTGGTGCACCGTAATGAGGCATTTGGTTTCCAGGATCGTAGCCAGGTGTGTTTCTCATGACTTCAAGACCACTGTCTCTTGCATTGGCATCCGCGACGGACATGGCAATTCCGGTTAATCCTCCTCCGGCCTGGAGCCCAAAGTTATCGGCGCCTGGTGTCGCGTCTGAATAACCCGAGTTGTTATGTCCTCCTTGTTCCCAGCTTCGTCCGTCGGTGCCGCGATGTGGAGGGGGTATGGGGGGACCTTGAGATGAATATGGATTGCCCTGACCGAAGGAATTGTCGGCGGCGGGGTAGGGTGGATGTTGAGCGTACGGGGGATCGTCGTTGTATGAATATGGTTGATTGCGACTGTCGTAAGAGTCTTCGAAGGAGGAGTTGTACTGAGGTTGAGGCATATTGAGGGAGAGGAATGATCAACGACGGGTCGGAATGTCTATGAATTGATCCGGACCCTTGTCCTGCGCGACACGACTCAAAAACAGGGCTGGGTGAATCTTTCGGAGGGGGCGTCCGTCGTGTGTGGTGCTGTCCACTGTACCGAGTACCAACTTGACCAAGTTCCTCAATCCAACCTGTTTACTTTTCCACTTGATTTTGGCGATAGTGCACGCTACACGAGAGATTAAAGAGGGGCCGCCGAGATGGTGCTGCGTCAGGGTTTTGGGGTGGGAGTGCGTAGTGGAGGGGGGTATCACAGCTCTACTCGACAGGTGTGATGATGATAGATATTCTGGTGAGAGGGTTGTGAGTGCGTGAGTGCGTGAGTGAGACAGTGCGTGAGTGAGACAGTGCGTGAGTAAGAGAGCCCGTCTGATTCAGCATCGGTCGGTCCTTGGTGAGATACGAGGTCTCTTACTCCCACCACCAGCCAGCCCGGTTCTTGAAGGTTTACGTTTACGCTGTGCCCAGTTTCCTCAACCCACTCGGCGTCATTGGCTGCCGCAAATCTACGGGTTGGACGGGGAACTAAGAGATGGCAGGGGAGGGTGAGGGTGAGGGCGAGGAGGGGAGGCTGGTCTGCAGCAAAAGTGTGTCATTGGAGCCCCAGCCAGTTTTTCGCAGATTGGGTGGAGAAGAAATCTCCCGTAATCTCCATCAATTTCTCCGATCCAAAAGATATAATTGATATAATTGATATAATTGATATAATTGATTAAATTGATTAAATTGATTCAACCGTCGAAACGTCCCGTCGCAAATATATTCCTTCAACACCTTTGTTTCAATGTTGCCAGCACAATGAGCGCTTACGGGTACCTCCCTCTACTCAGTGCTGCTCTGCTTTGGCTGCCAGAAAAAAAGGGGGCAGGGCAGTGCAGTGCAGCTAAAGACCGCACAACGCAAGCCCTCAAGCCCTTCCAGCCACCAGAAAGATCATGTCACACCAAATTTAGAAATCCCATACTTTCGTCCGTCCACCTGTCACGGAAAGGAACTGGTAGTCAAGAAGAATTAATCTGCTTTCCCGAAACTCTCTCTACATCTTTTCCCTTTAATCACATCCATGATCAACTCCATCAACCCCAAAGATCTCGCGATTAATTCTCCGTTCCTCCGTCAATGTTCCTACAGTATCTACTTTGCACCTAGCCCCAATTCATGTTCACGAGACCATCATCCGTGACTGGCAATCACGTTGCGTACGGTAGAACCGCACGAATAGCCGATCAAACCGCGAAGTCGAGCAGTCACGGATTGGCCCGTTCAGCAAAGTCAAAACATCGGATTGAACGTCTGTGTTGGTTTGGTGTGCGGTATGCCCTGAAGTTTCGTCTTTCCCCGCAAGTTTCAATCCTCCTACTGGTACCCCGCCATTATATCTATCTGGCATGTATTATCGTTGCATATTCTATTATATAGTTCGTTACTTTCCTATTCTGGTTCACTTTATCTCTACCCCGGTACAGTACTTAGTTTCGACAGTTCCCCGGGTTTTCAGGTGTTTTGTGAACTCGACTACGGATACATCGGTAAATCCAAGTGGACGTATCCGTTGGCGACAAGAACCAAGAATCTCTAAGAGTCTCGGGAGAGGCCGGCTCGTGACACTAGGAAACTGGATTGTCAAGTAACAAACTCTACAAAAACGACTGTATTATTCCACGCAATCATCCAAGTACTTGCTACAAGTTGACTACGCGTCTAGCTACCTAAATACCTAAATCTATTTCTTCGCCGCCCTCACTTCTCTCTAAGTAGCTTATAGAACCCCTTCCTCCCTCTATTCGACCTTCTTTCTCGTTAAACATTGTTACTTCTACATATTATTAGGATTATACTAACTAGCAATTTCTATTAACTTATATAAAACCTATATATATTAAAATAGGTGTATATAATAAAAAAGGCGCTATTAATTCGTTATCTTAAGAGAGGAGCTAGCATACTTATATATTACTCGAAACTTATTAGTTATAGTTCGAGAAAGCTAAAGTATAACATAAGTAGTTTATATTATAATTATAACAAGACAAGACTCAGACGATCTAGGACATTTAGGACAATCAGGAACTTCATAGATGAGATCGCAGGATCAAGCAGTTTTCGGATAGAGTAGAGCGAGAAGCCTCTCGAGACAAATTCAGCAGGCTCCTCGAAGAAGGAAGAAAACAAGTCACCTCGGTACAAGTTTAGCTAGTATAACAAGTCAAAGCTGTAATCTTACAGTTATTAACCCTACCGCAGGACCAAAGTAAAACACCACACCTGGCTCAGACTCTTCTACTCACTTCTCGACACTTCTCTTCTCTTTTTCGAACCAAGTACGAATCACCCCCCCCCACCTTTCTCTTAAGCGAAAACAAGTCGCCTTGTAACTTACATACCAGGTGCGATATCCGGATAGAAGAGCCTTCGGTTTTCACCCTTTGACCGCGCCCCCGGAGGACGTGCTTCGCACGTGTTTAGAAGCTAGTACAAAGCTTGGATATGGAAACGACCTTTTTTTCATTTGTATACTTAGGACAGGATATATTACATTACTTTGGATTCAGTAAGGATGTTAATACTTGGATACCGGTACAGTACATGGAATTAGCACCGGTCTAGATACTCATTTAGATATTAGACTTTTATTTGGATTTTGTATACGGACTTTAATATTTAGACATCGGAATGTACTTCTTATACGCTACCGATTTAGATTGGATTTAGATTTAGATTCGATAGTAAGATTATACTTCTTTACTTCGATTCTCGGATAGATAAGTACTTATTAAGAGTCTTATCTATATACCAAGGGATTAGTAACACTAGGTATCGTCTTTCGATTTTACGACGGTAATTATTATAATATAAGTACTCTTAGCTCTACTATTATTAGAAGACAAATAGAATTTAGTATAGAGTAAAATAAGTGTAAGGAGGGAAGTTAGCTAAGGAGTAAGTAGAGAGTTTTTATAGGATAACCCTAACCGAGTAGAACCCTCTAGAGTACTAGGTATCTACCTAGGTAACCGAGATAAGGTTAGGTAGTAGAGATAGGCAATCTCAGTATAAGAGTCTCCAGGGAGACTCTTACGTCCCTCGTGAGGTCCAGGTCCGCCAAGGCCGCAAAGCCACACTTAGCCACACGGGGAGCCGGCATCGAGAGCCGCCCTGCGCACTTAAGCCTCACCTGCACGTATACGGCTCTTTGCGCCTACGTAGCCGCACCTTTATATGTCGGAACGACATAAAAATAAGACCGATTTGTAGGGTCAATTAAGTGCTGTCCTATCCTCGATTTATATGTCTTTCCGACCGGTGGAAGTGTAGCTACGTAGGCGTAAAGAGCCGTACACTACGTACTAACGAGTTTTAAAATTTTAGTATTCCTACGGCTAACTTATCGCACCTACTTTAACCTACCTTTTCTTTCCTAATATAGTTATATATCAAGGTTTAATATTCTAGACCTTACGAAGGATTCTAGAGTCTCTTTTAGGGATCCGAGGAACGAGGGGAAAATCTATATCGAGATAAGAGTATTATACTAGATTATAAAGATAGGAGTCTCGTCTAGAACTATATTATTGTGACGGAGCTGGATTTCATTTGACAGGATTTCATTCGCTTGGCCAAGCACGTGACGAGACTTGGCATTGGAACAACTTAAATAACTTCGCTCCTTTCAGATTCTCTTCTCTCTTTAGTTTGATTTCTTCGTACCTACGGTTTTAGTTCTAGCAATTGATTCAAAAGCTGTATACACTTTATCCTTTGTTGGCATCCGTGACAATTATAATAACTCTCTAGTACTAGTATATTCTTCAGAAGGCGATAGTCCTATTTAAGATACTTCCAGGCTAATAGATAGCTCTTATATTAGAGCCATATCGCTTTCCCTTAGCTAGCTTCTCTCTTTATTCTACTTTTTATAGTATAATCTAATAGTCTCTTATTCTAATAGTCTATTATTTTAATAGTTTCTTATTTTGTTGTTAATATAAGAGGGGTTTCTTGTCACGAATCACGTGCACACGTGACAAGTGAAGACCAGGCGGCGTCATGACAAGTCAAGCACATCCGTAGACTTATAGCAAATAGGGATCGGTTAGGCTAGCTAAGCGATCCAGGGATTTCCTTTGGTTAACATCACGTGACGAGTTGGGTCGCCTGGAGCGACGAGCGCTCCAGTCGACTGGGTCGACTCGGTAGACGAGCGACTCTGGCGACCCAACAGTTGGAACAGAGGACGATGTCACGAATCACGTGCACACGTGACAAGGGAAGACCAGACGGCGTCATGACAAGCCGAGCACATATGGGCCTGGGAGCTTTATGTGTTCTGGGAAACCAAAGGGAGTTTTCTTATGTAAGCAGGAGCCGTTAATTGGTTGGATAATGTATATGGATGTATACCTTTACCAACATGTTGGTCACGTGATAGTCGACAGAGTTGGTTGTCGACCAACATTCCTTAGTAGTAGTATTCTGAGAACGAAGGTTCTATATAAGACTGGCACGTCTGCCATTCAGATAGGAGCTTCGTGCTCAACTTAGTTATCAATCTTATCATATTAGTTTGACATCTTTGATACAAGTAACGAGTTCACTTCCAAGTGAACAACCCGATAGTCTTCTTCTTATCATAGCATACCAACCAGCGAACACCCAGCCAAGTTTAGTTAGCCAGTTTGAGTAGCCAGTTTGAGTATTCGTTACACACTACTAACCCGGCGTCTAAGAATTAAATAACTAATAACTCAACAATCAACAGTCGAAATAAATTAATTTAAATTCTAATATTATTAGAAAAATGCAAAGTAACAGATCTAAGATTAAATAGTATTTTTAATAGGTGGTTATTATAATACACCTAAATAAGTGGTGGTTCCTTAGTAGGGTTAGTATTCGGCTATACCAAGACCGCTGGCACCCTATCAAAATTGCAACCTACCACCTATATATCGACCTACCTTAATAACAACCTATAGTATCGATTAATGTTGTTTGTTACATGAGTTCGGCTAGTTATTACGAGCATATATTTAAAAAATTAGCCGAAAAGAGTGTGTTGTTGTTTTAATATTAGTTTACTACTATTAATTCGTAAACGCCGGGTTGGTGGTGCGCCGGCATGGCGGTACCAACTCCTCTTGCGGGTGGTAAAAAAATCGAAAAGAAAAAGATTAATCCAAAACTCCTTAATTCTCTGATTGGTCGAAAAGTTATTACGTAAACACAACACAACATAGTTAAGTTATCACTATGAAGACTTAATTATTATATACTCCGAAGCCAACAAGTATACAGAGGAAGGAATATTATATCGATTCTTTCGATTCTGTCGACAATATGCAATTCCGAGATCTCTTCGTATTTGCTACTTTGACGACCACAGTCTTTTGCGCATTTGATCCGAATGTCGGTTACTATATCGCATGGTGTCAAAATGACCAAGGTTACACCGATGATGGTGTAACCACAGCCATTTGCGAAATCCTAAAATCGAGTGGCTGTGGCGATTGCAAAGCCACTCCCTTTGGCGAAAGCCCTGCACGTTGTAAGAGTAATGGGAAAAATATTAATTCAAGGAAGTGGGTTGACACTTGTGTCGCCAACGGTGCAAGAACAGGAGCGGGGAGGTAGTTGGATAAAGGGGTTTTTATCCATTTGACCCCGGAGGAGGAACCGACATTTCAAAGGCGAAGGAAAGACAGGACAATCATGCTTAGGATCCGAAGGACTTCTTAGGAACGAGGACACGCATACACACACACACCCCCCTGTCGCTCGCTTGCGACATATCACTCATTTCGGACGGATACATCACATTGCTTTGGATTTAGTATGGGTATTGATGAATGGACACCGGATTGTGCTCATCAAGGGTCTCTCTCGGACAAGGGTTTGGATTTTGCATTTGGACTTGCATTTGGATATCGCCATGCGCTTATGCAAGAGCCACCGATTTGGATTTGGATTTCACAGCACACTTATTTGATTTGGATTGGATCGGATGAGTACTTATTAAGAGTCTCATTCATTTGTCTATATAGGGATTAGTGACGCTGGGGCATCGTCTTTCGATTTTGTGGCGGTAATTGTTACGACACGAGCACTCTCGGCTCTCGTGTCGTAGCACTCTGTTTCGAGTACTACGTTTATTTACATTCTTAAAAGTAGAAGAATTAATACGGAGTTATAATGTTATTTCTTCTCTTGGTACTAGTAATCTAGTTAGCTAGAGCAATGAAAGGTAAAAGAATGGTTCTAATAGCTTTTGGACGCGGTTTGTACCGAGGATTCTTGCGTAGACCCTCGCCTACTTAGCCTACGGCCTTAATCTATACTTTATAGAACCAGGAAAGGTAGAGACAACAAAAACAATTTGAAGGAACTTGAATATCTAAGGCTTATGCTAAGAAGCGGAATCAGGATATACGTGTAAGTAATTATTTACTCCTCGCTTGCGAGGGAGGCAGGGGCTTTTCTCCTTTGGTATAGGTAGCCTCCTTGGAAAGAGTAGTGGGATCGCTAGCTATCTTCTAAGTAGCGGCTTTAGTAATAACTCTTAGATAAGGGGGAATATTTTAGTTCCATAGATTGGACCAAGGAGAAGATGTAGGGCCAGTAATCTTTCTAATATTAAAAGACCCCGAGACTACTATCAATCGAGAAATTCAATAAATCTGAGAATATAGAATCTACCGGAGGCGGAGAAAGGAATTTAAATTAGGTAGAAGACGATGGTACAATGTGAGAATAAAGTAAGCATAGAGAGAAGTTAGCTAGGAGCGAGCGAAGCGGCTCTAGTACACGGGCTATCTGTCGGCTGGAAGTGTCCGGAATAGGACTAGCGCTTTCTATATAACATGCTAGTGCCAGACAGAGAGGTCGAAAGTCCTCTTGCAGCAACTAAAACATCTATGTTCAACAAGTTCGAAGTATACTTCGATAGCAAGGAGCAATTCAACGAAAAAGGAATCTCTAGTAGTGGCAGCCAATTTGCAAGTTACTATTTCGGTTCCGTTTCTGTTCAAAGGAAACGACGGGAGTCGTGTGTCAATTTTCGGAAGAGTAATACTGTAACGACAGTTTACAGATTTGATAAGTTTCCGAGTGAACTTCAAGAATGTAGACAGAGGAGCATGGACCAACAGGTATATTGTTCGCTACTACTACGCTACCCAACCCACAAGGACAGACCCCGCTGACCTATAAAAGTACATAATGTGCCATTGACTTTTAGGTATGACCATCTTACTTTGCACGGGACCGTCTATTTATAGGTTGTAGGTCGAAGGACACAAGGTAAGGCCTGCCGGCGGCAAATAGTAAAACTTAGAACATGTTCAGAGCATTTTATTATCATCTGTGTCCAACATACCGTGGTTGTTCCCTGGAAGAAACACTTGTAAGAGATCACAAATAAGGGGTGCAATTTGCTTCTACATAAAGTTACTTCATGTGTTCCTGGCTTGAAGTTTCTCCACGTGTGTATGCCATGTACCACTGTATTCCCATGGCTGGCAACTCAAATATCGTCAAAGTCTCGAGAGGATGGTCCAAAGTGTAGCCGGGGGGCTATTGGGGGGACTTTCGGCCTTGGCAACACCAAAATCCCCTCGGAGCGCCCTTGCTATTCCTTTCTAAGCGGCTTAGTAGGCACGTCAGTACTCGAAGTACACTCAAAAGGGGAGTAAAAATGGATTTTAAAGAGATTTAGTACTAAGTCGGACCCCTTTTACACTTTGGACCATCCTGTCGAGTTTTGACGGTACAAGCTCGCGAAGAAAGTTACACGAAAGTAAACGCGAAAATGAAGGACAAGATAAGAAAAGGTAACCAGGTAACCCCAAAGATTTGCGTGAAGTGATGCCCATGATGAGGTTGATGTCACGCTGAGGCTCGGGGAGATTCTTATCTTCGTCTTCTTACGGTAAGAAGAGGTAGATGGATTAGCGACGATCGCGAAGATCCTCATTCGCCGCACACTGCACACACCGAGAGTGGGATGTGCAAGGGAAGCGGCGCATTCTTTACTAATTCGCGATGAAATCAAGTTGTTGTTTTTTTTTTGTAAAAGTATTCCAATTTGCAAAATTTGCAGAGTTTTCATGGCTTACTGAGATTTGCAGTATGTAAACCCTCCATATCTTTGTGTTCCAGAAAGCCTTCTGTAGTTACACCACAGATCTCATGTGGACGCGGCCTCTCTGTACAGTAAGGCGTCGAGCATAGCATATCAAGAAATTAGTGGTACCTGACCCGCAGTAGATAAAGAACAACTGCCGACTTGGCGTGGATTCGTAGTGGATAGATTGTCTTGACCATGGTTCCCTCATCTTGAGCATGTTGTTTTCCATGGCATGACCAAAAACATTCCATGGGAAAATCAGGTTTAGATGGGGGGTTCGCATGAGAAGATTGGAATCATATCATGAGAAGCTGTCGATGCTGGCCTCCATTCTTTACCAGATACATCCCAGTTTGAGGAACATATCTGACGGAAGCAGGATGGCCATAGACAGCTCACAAATGACACTCCGTGTCGCACCCTATAAGGAGTATGCGAAACATAGGGAAGCATCGGAATCAAAACAAATGTTTTCCATAAACGTGAATCCTAATGTTGGAGAAGTGGGGACGCTGCAAGAGGGAGAAAGTGATAGACAGGACCCGGAGGATTGTTCCCGGCCATCCCTGGGACGATCGCCCAGACCTCCCTCCATGTGTACTGTACAGTAAGATTACCGCTGATTTCAGTCCACCGTTTAGTAATAGTAGAACCACAACAACGTATTCAAAGATTATAAGCGTTGCTAGCAAGGTCAGTTAGCTTCTGAAGAGTTTGCTGGAATTTGTTTCGTAGCTTTACAATTTTCTTCGTCTCGTTTTAACGCCAATGCAAAAGTAGGTCTCTTATACTGAAATCGGCGTATGAATACGTATGCGAGGAGGCTTGGAGCAACAAGGCGAAATCGTTAAATTCACTGACCACTCAGCAGCCCTCCTCGTTAGCCACGTTCAACTTTATATATAGATACACTTACGCCTACTGCACATCAAAAACTCAATCCAACTTACAAACTTTTCATCTCCGTGGGCCGTGGCATACTATTGAACTAATGGCGCTAATGTTGTAAACGAGTCGTAGTCAGTCGTAACTCCCCGAGCTGAATTTCTAGCCACTTCGTTGCAGCACAGCTCACTCACTCAGCCCGGCCGCTTTTCCCAACCTCTCCTTTCGAAAGATTGTGAAATACTTTTTGGGCGCCATCATGGCCTAAAAGGCACGGGATATCCGGGTCTTTTGGATGGTACCCTTGAAACAGGACGGACCAAAAGCGACGATAGGAAAGTGATCGTACGGAGGGTAGCATTTACCCCTGATGACTACGTCCACAGTTAGGGAAGGATGAATGAGGATTTCGAGATGCGACGCAGAAGTTTCAACCGCCCAAAATCCGACCCAAAGCCCCCTTGTCCAGGCATACCTTGTCGCCAAATACCATTGCTATCGTGATTAATATCAATGAACCCGGTCGAAACCTGCATACCACCCACCATTATCACAATCGTATCCGCTCCTGACCCCCTTCCCCGCCTCCACCCCCGGCCAGCAACACGTCTCTTCACGACACGACAGACAATCAAAGCGGCATTTCGAAGACATCAACATATGTTAGGTGCGGAGATGGCTTAGCAAAGCTGATGGTAGGCTGAGTCGAGATCAGATGTGTTGATGTTGGTCTATGTAACTAACCTCCTGCTCATACGACGACCTCATCAGTCCAACCCAACTCGCCTCGAGTATCCATTCTCATCTTCTCCCCCTTTCAAGTTGCCTCTGGCGACAAACCTTTCCTTCCATGAAACATATCTTACCCTGCATGTTAGTACCTCCCCGCTTATCTACAGCCCACTCGCTCTTTTGTCTTTCGTGCATGCATGTGTATCCACTAGTCCACACTAGTACGGGAGTGCGGAGAGTACAGAGTTTCTAGGAAGGTGGACCTAAATTCGTTCTATCGCCCTCCAACCATCGTCCACTGGGAGAAGTGGATGTTTCAGGCAGATCGACATTCTTGGTCAACCTGCCACCAGACTAATCTTTTTCAATTGAGCCATTCCATTGGTCTTAACAGTCTCAATTTGACACAAATGACTACATGAAAACAGCCGCTGATGTGCACACCCTAT
This sequence comes from Hymenoscyphus albidus, assembly GCA_911693285.1. Lineage (NCBI taxonomy): Eukaryota > Fungi > Ascomycota > Leotiomycetes > Helotiales > Helotiaceae > Hymenoscyphus > Hymenoscyphus albidus. The sequence continues at coordinate 37,437 of CAJVRM010000209.1, read as the reverse complement.
TTCAGGGGTGGGTGTACCGACTACACTACGCTTCGGCCTCGCTCGGTACAGACCTTCTGCATATGTACGAACAAGCGTCAATGAACTACCCAGCATGAATAGCAGAAGGATGGGGCAACGCATATTGTGCCGCGATGTGGACTAAAACGGGTAGTCCGTAGTTGGACCAACCAGCCTACTTAAGCTCTCCTGCCTCCAATCCTTTTGTCCATTAGTCTGTTTTCCCAAAGTACTTAACATTTGTCCTACCCTCGCTCCAGTTTAACTTTCGCTTCAAGCATCTCGAATTCATTTCAACGTCTTCCTTCTTCTTCTCATTTACTTAATTGCAAGTTTCACTCGCTATCAAACATGCATAACACTTTTGCTCTCGCAGCTCTGGCAAGTGTTGCCTATGCTCTTCCCCAGGGGGTAACCGAGACTATCGCTCCTCAAGCCGCTGCTCCAGGAGGTTGCTCACCATCACTATCTGGAAAATTCCAACTCGAAGCTGTCAACTTCACAGCAACTGCAAAGGTCAAGGTACGTGGTCGCTCCGAAAAAAGAATGATAGATTTACGTACTAACCTTTCATAGCGTGACTCATGTGGTGCTGAAGGTGTCTTGACGGTCGACCTCAAGGATGGAAAGCTCACCGATTCAAAGCAGCGAACTGGTTATATTGCATCAAACTACCAATTCCAGTTCGACGCTCCACCTCAGACCGGTACCATTTACTCTGGTGGTTTCTCTGCTTGCAGCAACGGCTCATTAGCACTTGGTGGATCCTCAGTCTTCTATCAATGCTATAGTGGTGGATTCTACAACTTGTACGATCGATCATGGGCCGCTCAATGCAACCCTATCCTCCTCCAAATCTTCCCTTGTGGAGCTGCTCCAGCTGTTGGACAAGCTGGTGATGGACAGCCACAGGCAACCGCAACCGCAGCTGTCGCTCCAGTCTCCCAGATTCCAGATGGACAACCACAGGCAACCACTGCTCTTCCAAACCCAGCTGCTCCTATTTCCCAAATCGGTGATGGACAAGTTCAAGCCACACCAGCTGCTCCTATCTCTCAGATTGGTGACGGTCAAATCCAGGCACCAACAGTTGTTCCCAAGCCACTTGTTCCAATTTCCCAAATTGGTGATGGGCAACCTCAGGTTCCAACTGCTGCTCCTGCTCCTGCTCCTGCTCCTACACCAAGTGCACCTATCTCACAAATCCCTGACGGACAAGTTCAAGCTACCCCAGCAGCATCGCCATCTGCCCCCATTTCTCAAATTCCAGATGGTCAAGTCCAGGCAGGCAATGGCTCCGCTCCAGCAGCTCCTAGCAGTGCCCCTTCACCTCCTATTGTAGCACCTGTCAGCGGCGCTTCCAAGGTCTTTGGAAGCCAAGTTGCCGCCGTGGCAATCGGTATCTTCGCCGTCGCATTCTTGTAAATCACGCATTCAGCATATTGACGGCCGCATATTCTTCAACATTTTCTTCTGTTTGGAAAAACAAATAATAGGGTGATCATATTCCCGACGAATCACCTGGACATTTTTCTTTTCGATTACTTTTCGATTGGGCGATGGACATAATTCGCGTTAATGAATGGTTATGGATGGATTAGGGTGGGGGACCGGGCGACCATTTTGCTTTCAAAAGTTACGATGTCATGCATGGAACAAACATGTAACTTACTTTTTTGCTTTCGCGCAGAGGACTAATAGTCGGGCATTGCATTGTTTGGGGTCGGATTGATTGCTTTCATCATTGCATAATTATCATATCCGGGTTGGATTGGGGTGTTATCACACTGCATTTTGCGTGTGGAGACAGGCAGGCAATGGGATTGTATAATAATAACATAATAACTCTTCAAATTGCAAATAAAATTAATGTCAAATACTAATTTATCTTTCATCATTGCATTGTGAAGATCTAGATTTTGTCTCTCGGCATTCTTAAAGCGCTCATACTATGAAGTTTGTATTTAGCCTGATATCGTCGTGTTACCAACACTCCCTTGCTGCAAGTACTTTATATCCTAAATTACCTTCCTGCTTTTCGAAACAGTGCAGGATTAAGCCGCTGGGTATCCTCCGTTCCACGAATCAATATAAATATCACAACAGACCGTGGTTCTGGGCCAAGGGGCTTATTTTGTTGGTTTGGTGGCTTGGACTGTGCATACGCCCTTATGTTGAAGACATGGAGTCGATCTTTTCCTATGTCAGATGCATAGGATCCGGGTCTAAGTATAGCCCTGACAAAAGTTTCAAGCTGTCTTTCACTGTATTCTGGAGATGATCTTGCAAGGCTCATACCATTTCCAACTTAAGACTCGATAGCTTGTTCCTATTCCGTTCTGCTAGAATGGCAAGTACATTTCAGTCATATCTCATCTTCAACATCAAACATCCCAAGATCTTTCCAGACCCATCACCAGAAAACCTATTACCAAGTCGTTGGATCTGGCAAATCCTTCGGCGTGTTAACCCTCTTGGTATCTTGAATCAAATGTTCAAAACTACTACTCCATCCCACCCTCTCCGTCAAATCATCCAGTCCCCAAAGCTCATTCACAGTCTTCAAGAGACTGGTATGACTATACAAACCCCCATTGTTCCTGCCCTTCGTCTCTATTACTCCCCCTTTGACCCAAGGACTAATCACCAATGTCGGGACCCTAACACCCAAGCGAGTAAAGTCGAAGGTGTAATTTTGTCCATCAGGTGCCTTTTCGGTGTACGTGATATCATCACCGGCAGGCACATTTATCGGAGGCGCTACATGATCTCCAAAACCACCGTGTTCATCGAAGGTTAGCACGAAGAGGGTTGAATCCCATTGTGGGGAGGCACGCAGAGCTTCATAGATATCTTTTGTGAAGAGTTCACCCATGGATATCGGACTGGGTGGGTGATAAGATTGGTAAGAACAGCACTCTGGATTGATCCATGTGAACTGGGGTAAATCCCCATTCTTCGCGTCCTCGTAAAACTTCGTGAGAGGAGCTATGTTGGTATCCTTCGTTCCGCTCGTGTTTGTCCAAGTGTAAAACGCCGCGTCAGGGTTGAATCCTTGTCCGGGGCCGAGTGTACTGTTCTGGTAGTTCATCCAAGATATCCCTTTCTCGCTTAATTGTTCGAAGATGCTCTTCTGGGGGAGACCGTAAATATCAAAGGCTTGGTCGTTCGAGCCGTGACCAGCTGAGGTTCCAGAGGTCAAGTAAGCACGGTTCGGATTCGTTGGGCCCGGGACGGAGGCGAACCATCGGTCGAAGAGGACATAGTTCTCGGCTAGAGAGGCGAAGACGGGGATTTGGCTGGGGAGGTGGTAGTTTATTGCTTCGGCTGCCCGGGTCTTGTTTAGGGTTTTGAAGGAGATTGATTGTTCGGTTACGAAGCCACGCATGTTTGGTTTGGAGGCGGAGTCGGGATGCCATGTACTGTAGACTTGTTGTGTGTTAGTTGGTCTCTTATGTTGGAGGGATACAGTTGGTGTACCTTGCATGTTTATACCCGCGATACTGTGGTTTGGATCATCGGGTGCGACATCATTTGCTCGAGGACTAGCACAAACATCATCGTGTTGCGCCGGATCTGAGGAATTCCTATCAAAGGAATGATATAAGTATCCTGTATCAAGATATCTGATCGAGGGAAAAAGCTCACATAGAATTACAATAATTATGCCTCACCAACCCATCCATCTTCGCATAATCCAATCCCCCAGCAAACGTATCGAAACTCCTATTCTCCTGCACCAATACGACGACATTATTAATCTTATTCTTCCACGATCCGGAATGACTCTGTATATTCTGCGGCACGGCAAACACCAACCCAAAAAGGGCTGATGAAACAACGGCGGAATTAAAACCAACCATTTTTACTCCGTATATGATTGAGAAGGAGGAGGAATGGGTTTGGTTAGGAAATGAAACGAAACGAGAGGCAGCCGAGGCTGCGGAATACATACGCAGAATATATATCCCCTCGCACTCAACGCGGTAGAACGACACCTAACCATTTACGAAGATACATGAATACACGTGTGTGTGGTGATAGGCCGAGACATTCTGCACCTCCTGGTGTATTTTGCAGCACTCCAGATACAAAGCGGGGAGAGGTACTGTACACCATAAAATCGGAGTTCATTCGATATTGAAAACGGTGCAGATGCAGTAGGTAAAGATGGCGAAGATGGACCCTGCGAACAGGGATAAACATAGTGGTTGAGAAATGCGACCTTCCGTTTTTCGACAGGACATCTGCACATGGACGAGGTGTATTGTTCCAACTGGTTGATTGAATATGGGTCTATGTACTACTAACTACAAAGTTGCAGAATGTCCAACTGATCAGTAAAAGTTTGTTTGTGATTCGGGCGAAACATATCGTGTAATTGAGACACATTAGGGATTTAGCAGTATCAAATACAAATATTGAGGGAGATTAGAAGATTGTAAGAGTTGTTGAAAGAAGCTTTTGAGTCCAGGTTATGGAAGTGCTTAAAGAGTTGATAAAGAAGCGGAGAACTTGGATGATCTGCAGGACGACTCCGCGAGTTCGTCCATTTGTGAGACGACCTCGCAGCACGTGTTTGTGCGACTTCGACATGGGGACTGTTGAGTTATGATATTTGAACGCCTGGGTTGCTCAACGAATACATAAAGGCGGGCTTGTATGAAAAAGACAACTTATATAGTGGAGTTTTAGGAGAAGTCAAAACTGTTGTAAACCAGCGGGATAGCCTAATATTTGGAAAATAGAATCAAAGCTTTTTCCTTTTCGGAATTCCTAAATGAAGGTTTGGGATATCAACGTCGCTAATGTGAATGAAATGATCGTATATCATTCTTTAAACCTGGAGAACCTTTAGAAGGCTTGTTGAAGATTTACCTCTATGTGTTGTTAGCTTTTACGGTATGTATCCTCATCTTCGCGTATCTCCTGTACGTCGGAATTCGCCACCAAGGGACATCGACACCTTGTCTCACGTTCAAAGGATACGAGATACACCCTGTTAACAACAATATTGGTTTATATGGACCGTTAACCATTACGAAGATCTACATATAATTCTATTGTTTTAAAATATTTAAAACAAAAAGATTCATGAAACAAACTTTAGTAAACTTTTGTTTAGTATTCTTCTAATAGACTCTAATTTAATTCATTATGCCAGGGAAATTAAATAAATTAGGAGAGTATAATTACTTGGGCAACAATGTCCCTTACAAATTTTAAAGCGAAAAAGAAATAAAAAGAATCGAACGTTAGGTAGTTGAATTTCAAGTAAACATGGCGTAATTTGATGTATACAGGCTAGATCGTATATTATACTTACGATTCTCATTAAAACACTGCCCACGTACTCATTACTAAAGCTAACTTCCTCTTACAAGTAAACCACTAAGCCCCCAAAAGCCAAAGACACCACCAACAAACTCCTAGCCATCCAAGACGTTCCCCCAAAGTTACGCGAAGCCCCACTACTTGCACTCTGACCAGATCCAACGCTCGAGATTACTGATCCCGACGATGTACTTCCCGCGCTTGGTATCGAGGTAACAGAAACAGTCGATTTGATATTTCCAGGATCACTGACTGCTGTAGAAACCGCAGATGCAGTTATAACTGATGATCCCAAGGAAGGCGATGGGAAAATAGTGCTCGGTGGAGTAGGCGCAAGGACGGCCGCGGATGGAGTAGGGGTTGAAAAGCCGGCCGTGAGTACTGAGTAGCTTTCTCGCGCTCGAGAAGGGTTTGCCTCGTTGATTGTGTAGATTGATGAGGTGGTAACTGTGATGTATTTTGAGATTGTTAGGGTTCTTGTTGTGGTTACTGAGTATGTCCAGTACCAAGACCAGTAATACCTAGAAGTTGTTAGAAGATAAATGGGATAACGATTATAATTGGCCTACCATGTAAAAGTATAGAAGGAGTCTCTATAGATGATAGTTTCGGATGGAGGTAGAGACGTTCTTGTGATAGAAATACTCGTGGGCGTAACCTGTACGCTTGGAATCTCCACGATCGTAGGTGAAGATAGTACCACTGTCCCAGAACCAACATTCCCCCCCCCCTCCACGAGTCGAAGTAACCCCGTCAGCAACATAGGCAGTAGATTTTGAATCGGTACAGCAGACATGATTCCCTCGAAACACATAGCAGTGATTTCCTTTGGGACAATAGTTCCCCGTCGTACAGCATTCTCCGCCCTCAGGAGAGCAATTATTTAATCCACAACAATTCCAACCTGAAGGACAGACTCCTCGTGTACACAGCATTTCCCGCCTTTTTCTGCACAGTGAAGAGAGGAAGGGCAACATTCTTTTCTGGGCTGGCAACATACGAGTGAGCAGCAGGTGTCCCCTGTACGACAACATTTGTTGCCGGCTTATCAAAGTTAGAAAAACAATGCGTAACTGGCGGGAGGAAATACTGACTTGGGCAAGGTGAGTCGCCAGCAATTGCGCAAGCTTGACGTCTTCCAAACCATGAATCTATCAGTGATCTTCCATCAAGAGGCATCGATCCAATATTCCTATTTTCGTCCTGCTGCATAACGAAGAGGCCTTGTTGTGGGAGTAAGTCATCTCTTGGTTCAAGCTCCAATTCGTGGGCTACGTTGTTATCGAACCCACTTGATACATGAGTAAAGATAAAGATCGAGAAGCAAAGAACAAGTGCGCCAAAGTATCCCGAGAGAAAACTCATTGTGTCTGTAAAATGCTTTTGGCGTAAACAGAACTGGCAAAGAGGCTTTCCAGATTATGACAGAGATAGAAATCAGGGATATGACCAGATATTTATCTACCAAGACTTTCTGAAGGCAGCTGAACAGCTCTTGCATGTTTCAAGCATTGGGGTCCACTGCGATGGAAAATACCCAGCAGATAATACTTGTAAGCCTCTACTTCTCGATTAATACAGATGCTAATAGCACTTCGCAAGCAGGTTATAAATGCAACTGAGAATTCTTATTGATTATTGCAACATAATTGTAATAACAATGCGATCTGTTTGTGCTATACTTTATAGCAATCATTCTTCTCCAGGAAACAGCAATCAAGACGCCAAAACGAGAACATCTCTACATAATTCGGTACCAAAAACATTGTCAACTTGGCATCTCTTGGGTGAACCGTAGGCGCAGTATATTAATAACACAAGTAACAGAAAAAGCAAATAGAAGAACAAGTTACAAATGGCCACGCGTAGCGAAAACGTTGACAGCGTCCCGTTATGCAATCCCAATCTCAGCCGTTCATCTTGGCGAATCCTTCAGTACGGTATCTCTTGATAACCCCCTCGCAAGTTGCTTTGGCGCTCTTAGTTCTTACTATCACATAGCCAATGTTCAGCCTCAGATTTGAAGTGGCGTTGAAGTTGGATTTCCATTGGTGAACGGCCTGGTAAGAGACAAGGACCATTCGCTGCAATTTCCATCCGGTTTTTTATCACCTGGCTGTTGGTATTCTGCACCATCCCCGAGGCGTACTACTTATTGGCATTGTGATCGATATTAGAGTGGCAGTAACTGGTCGGACGACCCATAAGAGGCTGATGCTAGGTAAGCGTATATCTTGAATTGGTGGGTCCGGTAACGAGAGTGTGGAATGGACGAATGAGTGCTTCATATACACTGTACACACTGAATTTCCATTAATTGAGTAGTTTACTGATCGTTATAAACTTGATATTGACATTGTAATGGTGTGGTGAGGCCGTAATGTTTTGTACAGATAAGAGAGAAGGATCGAAAATGTGCTGATCGCGTCAGTATTCAATACCGGAGTTACCCGTCGGGTCATAAGGTATATTACGCTTCTCAGAAAAGAATATTTGGTTTAATTATGATTTTCTTTAGGTAGCTCAAGATAGCATGTTGGTCTTTATCTGGGAGACTTGGAATGAATGAATAAGAAGATCTAATCTAATTATCAATCATTTGAAGTTTTCTTCCTCAGTTGCAGTGGCAATGATCTTACATCAAAATCGCAATCTCAACGGAGAATATTGGGCAATTTCTTTTTTTTCAACCTCTGGAGCTCCTAGTACCAATATTGATCTCACCCTACAAATATTTAAAAACAAGAGATCTTTTATTCCACGTAGTCCGAGGAATTCAAAGTGTGTATCTCCCGTCGGCGGGTTAGGGGTTCGGGTTAGGGCTAGGGGTCAGGGTTAGTTGAATATGAACCCCCACCACCTACGCTATTAGGATCTCACTGCTCCCCTAGGGTTGGTTAGGGTTAGGCACCTCGTCTCGCTGCTACAGGCCACGCCGTCGCCTCGGCGGCTTGGCCCCGGTTAGGGTTAGCATGACTTCAGTAAGCGAGGTAGCAAGTATGTTTTTCATTTTACATGCTTACTTCCTTAACATTTCTACCTTTAATAGTTTGTAGGTTGGCTTTACAACACCAAGAATTCTGTTAGCGATGGAAAAGTGGGGAGTATTAAGTGATAAGTAAGTCATAAAGTGCAACTTCATCTTTAAGGACAAAGGTTTCTGGTTCTTCCAGGTGCGAGAGGTACAGGTAAAACTTGTACCCCACAGTGAAAGTAGAAGTGTCTACTTCTGGGTCTTATTGAAGCTGAGAAGTGGCCTGAATGGTTAAACGACTTCATTGTATAGGGAAGCTGTTACAAAAGTATATAATTTTACTCCACCTTAGAGTGCACGTTTTACCTGTACCTCTTACCTCTGGAAGGGATACCAATTCGTAAACCCGAAGGAATGATATAAACACCGTTCCAGAGGAAACATACTGTACATTTTACAAAGGGTCATATCATGATCACACACTCAACATAACAAGATTGGGTAAAATAGATGGCTTATAGTAAAATGTTTCTGCTTTATAATACCCAGGCGATCTCCCTAAAGAAGAACCACGATCATCTATGACTATACACTGTCTATGCGCCCTTTGGTTTGTTGGCGCCGCCAGATGAGTTTGGGGCGTTTTGCGCCTTGCACGCTTCGAGAAACTATTTTAATTCGCTATTAGCTTCTTCTCTGATCTGTGTTAATCTGAGAATATCTCACCTTTGCACTATCAATTTTGCTTGTGGGACTTTGGCAATACGGACCAGTCTTCTCTCCGCTGGTAGTTAGTTCGGGCAATATGAGCTCACAATCGGCGCATGTAGCCTTGAACGCATTGCATGCATTGATAGTCGCTGTGTCAAACATGGTACCCTATATAAGTTGTTAGATGCTTTTATCTAAAAGTTTTCATAGCTGAAAGGATTGTGGTAGTACAGACGCATGAGGTACACTCTGGAGGCTTGCGGCCCCAGGTCTACTTCTGTATTTGTAGCTCCATACTACATAATGTGTGAACTGGAGCGAAATGAAGACTTACAGTTGCGCTTATACACCATGCATATTTGTAGTAAATAGGGGCTTGGGCAGACACAGCAGTTGCCAAAGCAATGACGCTAACAATATTTCGTATTTGCATTTTGTTGGTTAAGAAAATGTTGAAATATGTCAGTTGAGTTTTTGGAACAAAGCTTTAGATCAGAGACCTTACTCGAGGAAAAAAAGTGGGAAAGGTAGATAGATATATATGCTCTCCAGACCAAGAAACAGGCTTGGCGATTAGCTCATACCAGTCGGAACAAATAGAACTACCGGTATATATAAACGTTTGTGGTTCGGTACTTCCCACCTTTATACTATTGCATTTAAAGGGGGTGGACAGTCGATGCTAGAGCATCCCGCGGCCTTTTGCACCCAGTGGACCAATCAAACCCAGCAAAATACCGAATTCCATCCTACCTAAGCCAGGGCAACGTTTTGAATCTTCTGAAACTTTGCATGATAGGTACCTAATTATAGTTTCGTAAGGGTGTGTTTCGGAGCTGACATGAGGTACAAAAGTTTAACTTCCCAGAGTTCGGTTAGCTAGCATTTGGGTGTCCTTTGGATGGATTGCCTTGCATGATTTCATCTCAGGACTCAGCCACTCAATTTAATTCGGAGCATATTGTTCGTACTCTGCAGTGAAATGCACGTCAATCCACGGAAATCCATACAGTAGATAGTTATCAAAAGTCCAAACTCTTAGGATTCGATTAGCTCTCTTTCGAGAACGTTCTAGATGGATTTGGTTGCGTTTAATCATCATATCCGCAATAGAAGCGCACTCCGAAGCAAAATGTTAACAAACTCTGTTTACGAGCCTTGTAGTAAAAACCCAAGTCACCGATGAAACTCATCCCATAGACGGCTAGCAAAGATCATATTCTTTTGTCTACGTTCAGAGCATACCAAGCAGCGACTGTGTTCCTAAAACATATCTTGGTGTCCAGCACTGATGCGACAGATGATCATTGCGGTGGAGCAGGTAATTTACGGTGAGTTGGCTGAAGAAGCAGCTGCCGATAGCTTTGGGTTATGCTTAATTTTCTAAAGACAATTGAGGTCAACATCGACCACTTCCCGATCACTGCCAAAATCTACAAGCACAGTCCAACAGTGATATTCTTCGATGCTCCTCTCTTGCTTAATATATGAAGGTCCCATGTCCCTTGAACTCATCCGCCAAATAGTTTAAACAGCCCCCTCACTTAATTAGTAAGAAACTTATGTATTTTTGTACATTTGTATGCGCTTCAGCGATTCTTTTTATTCCTATTGTTACATGGCTTAGTACATTACATTTCAGCTTTATGCTTTAATGATATAGCCTTAGGGTTAGGGTTAGACAACATAAAAGTGGCGTACTGCTATGTGGTACTCTATGCAGACTATGCTGATCAAAAAGTGCCACAAACTGCATAAAAAACTTGTTTCTTACTAAGTAAATGAAGGGGTTATAGCTATAGATAACATAAAACGGATGACCAGCTCCCCATAAATAACCAGCACAATCCCATAAAGAAAGTGCCGGAAAGTAGCGAATAGAGTTCAGGTATCAGTGAAGGCTCGTCAATCAGACAAGAAAGAAATGCTTGACACCGAGTACGACCACTCGGAAAGTTTACGTCAGCTATCCTGCAATGTCTTGCGATTCACAACATACTCAAAATATCGCAGGATCATCTATCGACAATGATATATTTGATGACTCTTATTCTAATAACTCGAAAAACATAAGGCAACTATTTTGTCACGTTTCTATTTCCTTTCGGCCTCGAGTTACCATTTATAATTAACACTGAGTGAAGTATGGTCGATCTTTTGCTTGATAAGATGAATCGGAAACAATAATTTCCTGATTTCGTTGAATCCCGATACAGTATCAATAGGCAATTTCCCTGCTAAGTCCGAATGTCTTAGTACGCGAGGGGGCGAGAGGACAATACCATTTATACCAACTCTACTCAGCGTTTGCGGATGCCATGAATTATCCGAGGGAATGCATAGATTATTTTTTTGAATGAAGCTTTTCCAGAGTAGATATACCAGCAAGTATTAACGTACGATCTCAGCTACCTTAGATAGAAAACCGGAACTACGAGCGGAAGGGTATTTCTAGCTGTAAGTAAGCAAATCTAGATTGTGGAGTGTTCTTTGGGACAGGGTAGCGTTGTAACACTTTAACAGCATGATAGGTCTGTTAGTATGAGGTCTGTTAGTATATGTTTACTTGGTACCATAAGTTTCGAACTCTCTCCTCGAGTTTAGTTTAACTTTTTAATTACCTAGAATAAATATACAAATATCACTTCCACGTTTTATGACCACGAAAGTAAGACGTTAAGTTGCTTCAACAAGTAACCACAGGCTGGCTTTTTATAGCCCAAGGCCTGGGTTACGGCTACTGTGTTAAGTTATAAAGAGATCACATTTCCATTACTTCCCTTGAATAATCGTTACTCTACAACAGTCACCTCTTACGTTTACTCATTTACAAGCCCACAAGACCAAACCAGAAAGTATCTGTTGGAAATAGTGAATAGAGAAGATATTCACAATATGGTCAGCCAGATTCCAACTAGCTATTGCTCCACTCGAAGCCGACTAGCGTGGTACACTCCTCTCCTAGGTATAAATAGTCAAGTCGCTTAGCACTTACTAAATTGAAGAGTCTTCCGCTTAGAATTCCTGACAACAGGGTCTCAACGCAAGTAGCCTAGTAGGGAGAGGTCCAAAGACCCAGAGTGTTAACAATACGGATACCAGCGAATATCTAACATTGAAAGAACTACTAATAGCAGTAAGTAAAATAGTGGTTACTTTATCAGGATATAAGATGGCTTTTGACCATACCACAGAGCTTACTTTCGTCAAAGTCGTTAAGTCAAGGACAATCCTCTCCACAAAAGAAAGATAAGCAAAGGCCCTTTTACCAAAAGTATACCAACACAGATAGGTAAGCGTTTTGGTATAGAGCATCAGTCCCTCTATCCACTAAGCTTGCCCATCCCAAAGGGCCCACCACACTAGCATACCAGACCCTAAACCACCATCTAAGTCCCAATCTAAGCATTCCCCATCACTATAAAAATACTCAAACTACCACGACGATCCCTGCCATCCCTTGGATCACATGCCCTCATCATACAGAAAGAGGCGAAACAAGAAAAAGATGCAGCGCACCTTGCAAATTAAAGACAACAAAGGACCCTATAGAACTTACTTAAGTTTTGAGCATGTTACTACACTATAGTAATATACAGCACTGTAATCTTCCAGGTGTTTGACCTATACATTTGACTTTCCCCAAAGGGGCATTTGATAATTAAAATTTATAAAATCAGCTAGCGATCCCTGGTTTTTACTCTCGGTACAAAGCCTATATAATACGAGTCCAGCCCGCTAAGCCGTCTCGAATTTACCAGAAACCCATCGTCCGTCCGATCATCCAAGCCTACTCTCTCCTCGCAAAACTTAAAAAACCAAGAACTCACACTACCGTCACCCACAACCTTAACCACCCGCCAAGTCATCCACCACACCACCCAACCAAAATGCACCTCACACCCTTCCCACTCCTTCTCTCCCTCCTCCTCCTAGCCCCTACACATGCCGCAAACCCACCATGGCAAATGTACTGCGAATACGACGGCTACAACCTCCCCGAGGGAGCCACCGCACCCTGCGACAACGGCCACTACGTCTTCTGCTGCTCACCCACACAGTCCACCTGGACGAAGGGGCCATGGCAAGTCGGAAGAGTATGTATGCAAGTAGTGAATAAGAACGAGGAGCAGTTTTCGTGCGTTGCGAGGTTGTCGGCGAAGGGGGAGAAGGTGGGGCCGGGGGTGCAGGGTGATGGGGGATTGGTTAGTTGTTGTTGAGCTATCTAGGTACAGTAAATGTAGTTGGAGTGTATTTTAGATTTTAGGGGAGGATTGGATGGGTGGTTATATTGTTTGTTTATTTATTTTTGTGGCTGTGGATTGGATTTTTCGCGTATGGTTTACATAGGGAAAGGGTGGCCTGGTCCTTTGGTATATCTAGATTAATGGTTAGGTGTAGAGCTTGGGAACATTAGATATCAAATTTAATCAATCGTATTACTTACCCACCTACTATATCTGAAATGATTCTAAAATTATAACTCAAACTCATAACTAACCTAGTAACCGGGGAGTGAGGTATTGCTACTATCGCTAGATCTCAAACGGCATAAGATGAATCTGAGAGGCGAGCGCTACAACGCTTTAGTACTAAAAACAAAGGACGAAATAAGAGAGTAAGCGTACTTAGCTTAGCGTATTTCTATATATAGATATAGGGTCTACCATACAAATTTAGAGTTCTACGCTCGATACGAGTAAGAACATATAGAGTCTATAAACGTTTACCTTAAAATCGTGTAAAAAGGAAGTACTACTTGAAAAATAATAATTTAGCCTTATTTAAAATATCCTATATAAGAAGAAAATACCGCTTTTTCCTACCTATATCTTTATACCTAAATCTATAACTCGCTTATTCAAACTAACGTAAATACAACTACTTTGTTTACTTTATTTATTACCTAGGTAATTTATCTACTCTCTCTCTCTCTCTATATATATATATATTATACGTTCTATTCCTTAGAGGCATTATACGCGAGATAAAAGAATGAATCTAGCTCTACCTAGTAATATCACATTTACTACGTCTAAGCAAAACCATAGAGAATTCCATCTACACGACATTTGAGTAGATTATAATTCCAAGTTGTATTCAATAAGCGAATGGAGTTTTTATAAGTTTTGTGATTCCCGGGGTACGCTTCTGAAAATCGTGATTCTACTAAATCTGCGCTAAACAGGTCGTTATGAACAAAGGAAGAAGAAGCAAACCTTCACCTCCGCTTACTCCAAAACAACCCAGACAACAGTATTTTTATATACACGGACGCTTCCTCTACAACAACTGAAAATAGCCGAGGAATTGGCGTAGGCCTGTCTGTAGTTTCCCCTCAATCAAGCACAATCCACTATGAAAAGAAAGTCAATATTGGCCCAAACAAGCTCGTCTACAACGGAGAAGTTGAAGGAGCCACGCTAGCAATCGAATATGCCGCCAAGCACGCGAGACCAGGACTGCACTTCCACATTTACTCAGACAACCAAGCAGGCTTATGGCGGCTAAAAACTACATCAGATCACCCAGGGCAAGACTGTCAAATCAGAGCTATTAAGGCAGCTAAGAAGACAGTAAACAAAGGAGCCACCACCACACTTCACTGGGTACCAGGCCATACCAACATTCCAGGAAACGAAAAAGCAGACAAGCTTGCAAAAGCCGCCACAACAATCCAACCATCCACCCAACTCACAAGTTTTGCTATGCTTGGAGTCAAGATCAGGCAAATCCAAAGCAAAGAATGGCGCCAAAAGCTTGCTACACCCTCCCGTTCTACAGAACCATCAACCAATCAACACTCGTATCGGAGGGAATTCCCATGGAAGATTCTGTCGAAACCTTGCGTCCCTCAAGGAACAAAGAGAGAGATAGCCAGTGCTTTTTACCAGCTTAAGCTAGGCCATGGATATTTCAAATCATACTTACACAAGCTTGGCCATACCAACAACAACCGCTGTAGATGTGGAAGACAAGAGACGCCTACTCACCTACTCCTTAGCTGTCCAGAAACTGGAGACGCGAGGAAAGCACTAAAGCGTAACCTCCTCAAACACCACATTCGAGAGTTTACTATGAAATCCCTCCTTCACACCACCAAAGGAGTCGAGGCCACACTAGACTTTCTTCGCACCACCAAAATCGCCACTAGACTATGGCACACACAACGAGCAGCTGAGGATGAGAACGAGGACGAGGACGAGAATGAACGTGGTATAGGGCGTGAAACGCAGGGGGCGTACTAAAACACACTTTCTTTTTTGTCTTTCTTTTGTCATAACCAGAAGCCTCGCTGCTTCCAACAACCCAATAACTGTATTCACCAAAACTCCCTTCTCACACATGTATTTAGTACAGTTTCAGTTATCTGCTGGAGGGAAACCCCCAGCCGTGCTACTATAGTCTCAGACTCACACAGCACGTTAAAAGGAATAATAATAATAATAATAATAATAAGGTCGTTATGAATGGGGGAGTGTGGGAGAACTATTTTGTATTTTCATTACCTCGTAAGCCATTAGAATGCATGCTCGTTCCATTCAGAATACCGTAACTCCCTCCATCCATCTATCGTAAACGTTGCAGGATCTCCTCTTCTCATCTCTCTTCTTCCATTACCTATCCTCACCAATAGCATCATCCCCCATGCCCATCAATCCCTTCCATCAGCCAGAAATTCAGATATCCAAGTATCTACAACCTCCACCGTCTCGCAATCTCAATCCCCTCGGCCAACGTACCAATCCTGGCATCAATTGCAAACCCCTCTTTCTCCAACCTCGCACACTCGACCCAAAGATCCCTCAAAGGCACCGTGAAAACCTCAATGAACTCATTTTCCTCCAGTTCCGGCTTGGGATTCTGGTTCGCCTCGAGGGACATATCGATAGTGACATGTACCATCTTTAGGTTTGTATTGCAGAATCCTGGATCTATCCCTTATACATTAGCAAACCTCCCTCTGCTTCCCTTAAATCTTTCAGACCAAAACAAAAAGAGGAAAATACCATTAAACATAACCCCACTCCCCCCCTCCTCCACCTTTCCCACATACCCCGTCTCCTCCCTCAACTCCCTAACCGCCGCCTCCTCCGCACTCTCCCCCTCATCCACGAGGCCAGCCGGGACTTCAATAACCACCTTATCAATCGGGGGTCTGTATTGTTTCTGCAGGATAATCTCAGGACCGGAGGGTTTCTCGAGGATCGCCACGATGCCGACGCCGTCGATTAAGGAGTCTGCGGGACGGGTGCGTCGCTCGGCGTGTTCCCATGTTCGTTCCGTGCCGAGGGGGTCGAGGTAGGTTGTTCTGAGGGGATGAGGTTAGTGGTGGGTGAGAAAGGGGAATGGGGAGAGTGGAGGGG
>CAJVRM010000209.1:0-20725 GCA_911693285.1 Hymenoscyphus albidus | reverse complement strand
GGGGGGAAGGGGGGCTGGGGGAGGTACTTGATTAATTTTGTCCAGCGGGCTTCTTGTTCGGGCTGTTTTTTGTAGCAATTAATCTAGTCAGCAAAGATTCCTGATCCAAATTCAAGTCCAATTGATACCCTCCGCTTCAAAAATACAATTCGTGTCGTCAAGCTCTCCCCAAACCCAAAACCCAGAGCTCCAAAAACGCAAATGCGGGGGCGGGGTAAAGTACTGAATCGTCTAGAGTACATACCAAAGGCTCAGTCTTCAAGACCTTCGCATCAGAGGCCGAGGCCAACATTTTTGTTTCTTCCATGGATTAAAAAGGATTTGGAAAGTATGTAGGTAGCGTTTGAGGACGGATGGTGGAAGAGTTCTTATGGATTTGTTGTGTTTGGAATGAGTGAAAGGAGTTTGGAGATATGCAGATGCTGGGATGGGAGCTTCAGCTTCACCTGCAGCCCTTGGATAGCACCCCACTATATTTTTATACCTAGGTGAACCCTGAGCTTGTGAGTGCATATTGGTATTATGGGGCTTGCTTGATTACGAGGTATATTTGTTCAAAGGAGTAAATTTGGTATTGGATTGCTCATACAAGTAGAGCATTCGCAATACTAGTACCATTTCTCACAACAGAAATCCTGTGCTTTTCAAAGGAGTATCTGCAAGAAGGATTGACATGAGACCAAGTTAAGTTATTCTAAAACCAATGAGAATTCCAAAAACCAACGCCTAAAACGCCTACCTAAAGCACCCAAAACACAAAGAAAGATTTTCAATAACACACATCTCCCCAGACATTAATAACCTGCAAAAAACCCATCACAACCTCCCCACCCTCTTCAATCCCTCATACAAAGCCAAAGCCAACGCCCCAAGCGCCTTCGCATCCCTGGCCCCCTCCCACCAAAGATCCTCCAACTTCACCAACTTCAACGTAATCTTCTCTCCCTCATCCCTCAACCCCGTCAACTTGCCCGTCCACTCCTTCAACTGCTCACTGGGGACCCTCTTCTCATGTAAAAACAGGGGTATACACTCATCACACCCACCGGCGGAAGGGAACATCGCTCTGGGCACCTCCTCCTCCCCCTCCTTCTGAGAAATAGCCAGTTCGGACATATTAACAAGTTGATCCTCAGGGATATCCAAACCCAGCTCCTCCTTGATTTCCTTCGCCGCAGAGCCTTTGAACGTCCCATCATCTTCCATTCCCGCGGGCAACTCGAGGAATTGAAGGGAGCCGGCTGCGATACGTGGTTGTAGCGTCAACAAAACATATTTCTCAGCCTAAGAACCTTCTGAGAGGTCGTCTGGCTGCAGGATAACTAGCATGCCTACGGAGGCGCCGCGGAGGAATATAGAACCTGGGAGACTTTCATCCTTAGAATTCTTGACGGTGGCGGTGAGTTTTATGAAGCCGATGCGAGGGCCCCAGCGGTCGAGGGATTGGATTTGGATGTGTGTGAGTGCGTAGGGCGCGGAGTGGAATTCGTGGGTGGATTGGCTTTGGAGGGAGAGGTTGGATTGTATTCGTGTGTACCATTTCTGTTTCTATTAGCATTACTTCTCCTTCCCCATCTCTCTCTCCCTCTTCAACTCGCAAAATGGGCCGTACCTTGAAAGCAGGGAACTCCAAAACCTCCTCCTTCCTCGCGCCTTCGCAGAGCTCGAGTGTTACGGACGAGTCGGGGATCGTAAATGTAGTCGTCATATTCGCAACGTATCGTTTTTGTATCGTAGTTCCGAAGTGAGAGTATGTTCTGTATCGGGAGAAAGGTTGTAAGATCCGTATTGAGAGAGCTCTTAAGTACATGGCATGCAAGAAGCTCGAAGTGAGGTGTGATTCTACATAGATCAACCTAACCCTGTGAGTCCGCTACCTGCCTACAAGCATCTGCCAGTCGTCCTCGCGCGTTAATGTGTTGTGATATGTTGGTTATCGTCTGTTTTCAATCGCATGCTCTAATCGAGTGGACAAGGGAGGGGTGATGTTGGTCGTTCGCATCGTTGCGGTGATTGTGACGTAGCGTATTTTAGCGTGAGAGTGAATGACAGTGGGCGCGTACTGTACTCGATTCACTCACCCTCTCGAAACCTGCCACAAAAGAGTATCTACTCCAGTCCTCGAATGATTCCCCGCCATCCAGATCCAGACTTCCAAAGTACTGCAGTCCTCAAGAACCGTAAAAAGAAAAAAAAGCCCGCGCGCACACGAGAAATCTCGACCTCGGCATCCGGAGAAACCCTGATACCCGTCCGTCACGTTTCTTGTCAGGAATCCAATGGTTCCGTATACCGAGAAAATAATGGATGTGGTATATTTCCAAGGGTTGGGTGTTAAGTGTATTGGACTTATAGAGTTTTTTTCTTGATGTGAATGTCTTGCTTGGTTGGTTGTGAGATTAATTACATTAGTGGTGTTAGGAATTTCTTCTTCTTAGTGAAAGTAAGCGAAAATCCATATGTGAATACAAATTCCGTCACATGTACTTTATAAATGAGGAATAGTCTTTCTTCAGAGCTGAATTGAGAGAGAATTCCTTACCAGAGTTTTAACTGGTAAAGACGTACAAGTATTATGAAGATACAGTTACGGTACTTGATTTCAGACACGCGAACTTGATGATTCTTGATTGATATGCGTATATTACTATTTTTCATTCTTTCTAACTCTCTCTGGAAATATCTCGCGATCGAAAACTCCCCCGCAATACTGTGGCTAAGTGAAATAAGCTAAGCAACGATATCCCGTCCGTAATATCTGAAGTAGTCCCCAAGTAAACTCCCAACGCATCCACGAACGCCACCACACCCTTCCTTTCCATTCTACAAGTACCAACCTCCACCAGGTTGTGAATCTCTTGAGGGTCCTTTCCCAAGCTGTGAGATCCCGCGATGGAGTGATATCTCTGTACGCCATAATCTCAACCCTCTCATCTCCTACCTACCGCGCATCCCAAACATCCCTCCAATCCACCACTCCCCCCTCCTCATTCCTAACAACCGGCAAGTACCCCCCCTCATCCCTCAACTCCACATCCCAAGTCCCCCACATACTCGTGCCAATCATCAACTTCCTAACACCCCTATGCACAAACGCCGTATGCAAACTCAGCTCACTCCTCTCGCCATACGTCACATTACAAGCCAGACACCGAAATCCGTACTTCCTCATTCCCGGACCGAATTTCTTCGTCTCATAGTACATGAGCGTGGTATCGGCGAGCAGCTCGATGGTATCTGAATCTGACGGTGTTGGAGATTGGGAGCCGCGGAACTCGGTTTGGGAGCCGCCCCAGGAGAGAGGGGAAGAGGGCGCGGAGGGGAGAGGCGTGCAGATTGGTGTGATGGGTTCTGAGGTGGGGGATCCTGGGGTTTTGGGGCGTGAGTCCTCGATGGAGGGGGAGTTTTGGGTGTCATGGGTTTGGAGACTGGGTAAGGGGGAGGGGAGTGGTGCGTAGGGTGATTGGTAGGTTTTTGGTCTGGAAAATTGAGGTTGCTGGGGGATTTGAATGTGAGGTGGTGCAGGTTGGGGTTGAGGGGCTGGTACTGGAGCTGGTGCTGGAGCTGGAGCTGGTACTGGTACTGGTAGTGGGGTTTGAGATGCGTAAGGACTTTGATATTGTTTAGGCGCTGTTTGATTCATAGCACGGAATTGGTTGTTGGTGGTAGTATGACAGGCAGGGATAACGGGTGCTGGTCTGGGTTGCTTATTGATGGCTGCCCAGCCACTGGTAACAACCGGGTTGGTAGGTATATTATTTTGGATATTTCCATTGGTATTGCCATTTAAATGAGCATTGGAAGTGCTGGGTGGAGGAGGTTGAGATTGAGGTTGAGATTGGTCATTATGGGCAAATGCCACGTGAAGGTTTTTCTGGTATTTCAAATCAAACACGGCATCGCATCCTGCCACGCGACATCGATATTTGCCCTTTCGGCTAGGGTTCTCCCGAGTTGAAGCCATGATTTTGGTGGGTTTTGAAATGAGGCTCAACCAGAGGTGAGGGTGATGAGAGCGCGAGTCCGTTTGGCGATATCGCTCCACACCCGGATGACGCGCGATGTAGTCCGCAAGTCTGACGAAGTATCTAACGCGCTCAGAGTCTCCTAAGTATCTCTCCGATACCTCTCTCAAATACCGACGATCTGAAATGATATCTCACTCCCAGAGCCGTCGCTCAAGCTTTCAAACGCGATTTTTCCCCAGTGGCGGGGGAGCGCGCAACCTAGCGGTTCAAAAACAAGCCAAGCGAGAATTATCACCCCTCAAATCAACCAAACCCACACCTCACAAAGCTTCCAATGGCGATCGGGGGTCGTTGAGTTAAGCGTCGAAGGGCGGGTGTGGAGATGTGGTTGCGTTCTGAAGGTTCGCTTTGCCAGGCGGGCCCTCAACTTTTCGAAGGTTGACGTGCCGAACTTAGTGCTCGCTAAGCGAAGACAGACTACCTCTCTTTTCCGGATCCCTGAAGCGAAGACCCATGGGAAGGAACGCTCCGGGGCAAAACCACCCACGGCAAATTGCAAAAGCCTGCGCCCTATCGGCGCAACTATGCACGCTCCGCCATCCAGATCGCAACCTGGAATTTCTGATGATTCGTGGTGATGTTTACCAACATAAGCGAAAATCATGCAGCCCTCCTACTGCAAAAGTGCTAAGCGCAACATGCAGATTTTAGTTCAAGTGCATTTATTAATTGATTGCATACCCTTGGGAGTATGAAGATGTTGGATGGGACTATTTACGAAGGTCGTGTCGCAATCATTATCAGCCGAAATTTTTGATGGTTGCAAGCTCTCGCTTAGCAAGTTTGCGCGAAAAGTGGAACCGACCAATCAGATAATTTCGGGGAAATCACTCTGTTTATCGGCTAGCCTATCGCTTTTCTACGTCAGTGAAATGCTACAAAGAAGATACTGATTTTGTCAACAAACTCAAGACATGAACTTGTTTTAGCTTCTTTGTCCAGCGATTCGACAAAAGTGATGCAATAAAAAAATGTTTTTAGGTGTACCAAAATGAAATCGGCCAAGTCGGCCAAAAGCAAATATTCGTAATCATATCCTACAATTAACTGTCTATTTAAGCACTACACATAACCGCACATTGCCAAAGCGCTCTAGCAGTGCGCGTTTAATTTCGAAAGCCAGCGCAATCCCAAATTCTAGCTATAGCACACAACTCCCTCATTTTACCCATGTAACCCCCCTCAAAAGAACGAACACCACCCAATATACATACCAGCCAAAAACTTTTGGTTAGTCGCCTGCGAAATAAGTTCCTCCACCTGACCTTCTACACCAAGAGGTACACTTTCATTGGGCATTAATCCTTTCACTTTCCGTCGAATATTATCAAGCACCCCTTGTGCAGTCTGCGGCGGCGTATAAACTCCCTCTTTCTTTCTTTTCTCAACTTTCTTCAACAAATCGAGTGTCGGATCATAAATAAATGCTTCCAGAATAGTCATCAAAGTCTCTTGATGCTGCCTAAGAAGTTTGAGAGTCAATTCTGAGGATTTTCGGAAAGGACCTTCGTAGCCATACATGCCCATCGCATCAACCATGTTATGCGTGAGTCTGAACGGGACGCGCTCTGGTTTATGAAAGGTGAGTCCCTTTTCAAACAAGCAGTTGAAATCAACGTGAAACGTCCCGCCATTTCCTTCTTCAAAGAGTATATTTTCGCCATGACGATCACCCAACCCCAGCATTGTTCCAACCATGGACATGACTGCACAAGACCGGGTATAACGAAGTCTAGCTGCGAACCATGTTAAGGGTTCTGGGAACTGCTGCACAAACCATTTATGGAAAACAGGCGGGAACTGTCCCAATACCTTCTGGGTAAAAAACGGAAGTTTCTCATCAGATCTGCAAGCTTCGTCGCAGTAAGCCTCAATTTCTTTGTAATTGACGCCAATGCCCTGAGCCTTGTAGAGTGCGAGGAGAATATCTCGGAGAGTCTTTAGACCTTCCACCCACTCAATTAACCCACATTCCTCATTAAGTGGCGTAACAGCGTATGTCTTGATGTATAGTTGTCTCCTACTGGCTTCTGCATCTCGCTTCAATGCCCGATTAATCATGCTATTGAATTCCATGAGACGCTGATCCTTTCGAAGATCATCTTTAGGCTTGCACATCAAGCCATATTCTTTGCCATCGGAGCCCCTCGCTACGAGCTTCCGAGGTTTCTGAAGGGAGCTCAATACGAGGACTTCATCGGAGAAAGACTGCATGGTAACAATATCACGAGAGAATGCCTTGTGAGTTTTGATGTTGTCAGTCAGGGTTGGTAGTGTTGCGGTAAGGACCCGTTCAACAGGAACAGCCATTGGACTAGGTAAACAGGTTTTTTGATTGAATCCAAGATCTTTGCTCAGACTGGCCGTAGTAGTTCGATTGCCTTGAAAGTCACCTGCATTACACGCCAGAAGCAATTGGTCTGCAAGGCGCTCGCCGCTTTTGATCAAAGATTTGATATCAATGGAGCTCGTCTCGGACTTTTTGCTGGAATTGCCACGGAGACTTTGTAGAATGCCCACTCCTTTAGTCTTGCGATCCATTTGAGTGGATGAGCATACCGCCAGTAAACTCCAAAGGGCCTGTTGTGGATGCGCAGCCACAACTTTGTATATGATGTGAGTCAAAAATTTCGATACATCGGGGTTTGGGTGATTAATTCTGGCAACAATTTGCGGAAGGGCGGTGTAGAACATGTAAGCCGGCATTTTGGAAATATACTTGGTGAATCGAAGATGTACGTTTTGCAAGTGATCCTTTCTTCTGTTGGTAATTCCGGTAACAAACTCTTTGGAATTTCCTCCATGGCGTGGATCAATTGGCTGGTTGATCTGTGTACCAAGCTCAAGCCATAGTGTAAGCAGTCGAGGCAGGGTTTGGTAAAGATACTTTGTGCCATAATTCAACGAGCGAAGATAATTTTCAATAACCAACTTGGCAGTCTCACCCGTCAAACATTTTTCAGATTGCAGCTCGGGTGGTTGCGATTTTTCAGCCTCAAGAATTTTGTTATAATGCCTGCCAAGGTAATAATGACCCTTTTCCCAATTTGAGTGAGTTTTTGCTGCAAGCTGATATTGCGTTCGTAGAGACGCTGCGTTAGTTTGTCCAGCGCTATCCATCCACTTCGCGAGCAAAAGGTGTGCTCTGGCCGTTAAGAAGTTTTGTTGGTCAACAGAGTCAACTCCAGTGTAGGTAGTCATGTCAGCTTCTCTATTATGGGATATGAATGCATTATTTTCGATGGCTCCTTGTAGATTTTGAATTGCCTTTCGATGGTGCCCCTCTTTCCATAGCAATCGGGCATGTTCAATGGTTGCAGATTCGTCTTTTAGCTGCGATGCATGGAGGACTGCATTGAAAGATTGATGCATGGCATTTCCTTTTCTAGCCAACCGTGCACTCGTGAGCCAAGCCTCTGCAACGTCCCCTTGCGTAAAACTTGCGCTGGAAAGTATTAGCATGGACAGGTTTGTTTGAGAAAGCACCACCGACCTTGATAATTGCATCGCAGCGCGTCTGATTCCGAGCAAGTATTGCTTATCATTGAGATAAGCACCAATCATTTCGAGGCGTGTTTTCAATTTTCCCAGAACCTTTGGACGATCAACCTCACCAGGATTGACTCCAGCAATCATTTCAAGCTCAGTAAGAACATGAAGTTTGAGCATGTTATCATGACAATCGCCTATCGAAGCTGTCGCCGCCACAGAAAGAGAAGTCGCTATTTGTTTTCGGGTCGCTTGTATGGTCTCTTGGAAAAGTTTGCTATCTTTTGCGTGCAGTGCCAAAAGGGCTTGACCAACTCTCACATTGAAATTTTCGCTCATACCTTTTGGCGCCATAGACGTATATTTACTCAGAGCTAGCCATCTTCCTGTTGACCATGAAGCTTCTGTTGCAAACGGGAGAAGGCGAGACGTAGTGTCGGTTGCGGTCCGCATCCCTTCAATGTAATTCAATAAGACATCTAGAAACAATGTTAGTATTGCGAAGTGAAATTTGTTTAGATTACCTACCATGCTGGCCGGATTCTTTCAGACATGTAAGTAGGTTCACTTGCACATCAACATCATCAGGGTTCTCAGCAAGCTTAATTTCATACCAGCTTTGCGCAGCGGTCCAGCGACCAGCTTTGCGATGTCCCAGAATTTGCTGCTCGATATCTAAAACATGGAGATGAGCTGAAATGCCCTCAATACCATCGGGTTCGTCAATTTGAGTATAAATATCCTGCAGTCGCTCCAGCATCCTAGGTTTCGCCTCATAATTTACTTGGTCTTTGCGGACGTGGCGGATGTGTTGTTCCCAATAGAATAAAGCACGGGAATAGGATTTGCACTCCACGGCACGCTGAGCAATAATCTCGGGCGGTATTTGTGATAGGACGAGTTCAACTCGCTGGACCTCGGGATTGACAGGTGCATCTGCTGATGTATGGCGGCGACTGAGCTTGGCCTGCTTCTCTTGAATCCACCGAGAGAAATAATCTAGTATGCGAAATACGGCCTATAAATTGTTAGCATATAGCATAGAACAGGAGAGAGGACTATTCCCTACTTCTAGACACAACTTCAGCTCTTCTTTCCGCGTCTTTGAGTCATCTTCCACATCATACGTCAAAATCCGTAGAAGTTCTTCAGTTATTTCTTTCCTATGCTGGTCAGCTCCAAGAGTGACGACATGCAACGCCACGTAAGGCAGCAAAAAACTAGCTATAGAAATGTCCTTGATTCTGATAGCTCGATAGAGAGCAGGGAAAATTATGTTTGCGTGGAGATTGAATTGTTTTTGGAGAAGGTCTAAAACAAAGGATCTCAGCCAAGAAACATACATCTTGCCAGACGCCGCGTTGTCTGGGTTGAAGATTGGATACGTGACCTTAGCCAGCTTCCCTTCTAGCAATGAATATTTCGAGGTTAAAAATGGCGTCAGCGTGTCTTGAACGTTTATTGGCAGTCGGCACCATTTCTCGTATAGCTCCTCGTCAGCTGCGTTTCTCGTACCCGTAGCGCAGATCTCTTTGAAGTCACATTTCCATAGGAGTTCTTGCATGACATATGACAAGAATCCTTGCCATGCAGTGTCTGTAGCAGAAAGAAATGCCTTTACAATCACTTCTTCCAGCATGAAAAGAACGAAATCCGTTGTTTCTGATGAATCTTCGAAATTCGATACCACAACCATCTCTTTCTGCTCCCTCACAGACTCAACCCTATTGGGGTCTAGACAGCCGATGAGACCTATGCATTCGGCTGATAGCCGAGCAATATCGTTGTGAGAACCATTGAATTTCACACAAGTGTCCAGTACTGATCGCACAAGTGTAGCCACAATTATGTCAGGCTGCTCACCGATTGCCGACATTTGAAGGAATGACTGTTCGACCTGAAGATAGTCCCGTAGCTCAACAAGCGCTTGAATAACAACACCTGGATTCTCATGACCAATTCGTCGACTAAAGATTTGGAAAGCATTGCCAGCATCAGTGGGCTTTCTCCATTTATTGATTTGACTCTCAATTTCGGACAAATCTGGGACATGGCCTAAAGAAGGAAGAAATACAATCATGTTCCGAATGAGGTGAGCTCGGTTCTTGATCAGATATTGCAGAAAATCTTCCACAGTTTTCCTTGTGGGGCCATTGAAGGTTTCCCAGCGCTGAATGATGGTCGAAAAGGTACTTTCCAACATCGGTTCTACATCTTCATCACCGAGGTACGTCAAAATTGCACCCCATGCAGACATAGCAGCTGATTGAAGAATCTTGTGGTCCAAAGCTGACTGGAGACATGCACAAATCTGACATGAAGTTAGTTAAACTCTGCACCATGTAGATCCTTGTCATTCATACCTGTGGTCGAGCGGCTCGAGCGTGAGTTTTCGCAACCTTTACCAATTCTTCGAATGCCTTAACGCAGCGCTGCTTCTCCTGGGTTGGATGTTCATCTCGGGGATCATTGACGACCTCGGAAAGTCGTGCTACTAATCCTAGCAGATGCTGCTCAAGAAACATCCCTACAGTGTTTTTCTTCTTACGGGAACCTTCACTTGGTTCAGAAGCATGTTTTGCCAAATAACCTAAGGCGAAATGAATCTGGCATCCTGTTAGTGGACATGAATGACTTAGAGCTTGGCCAACATACCCTTGATTTCTTACTGAGGTCTGCCTCACCTGCAGCCTTCAGGAGATAGAAAGCCTGCGATCCAGGTGCGACTTTCATTAGTTTGGCAAAATCAACATCCTGGAATTTGGGAGAAACAGCTTTGAGTCGTGCCATAGCCACATTCTCAATATCGCCAGTCTGAGTTAGTAATAGTGGCAATATAGCGACCATATTTGATGTTTCCATGCAGGCTAGTTCTGCATCTTTCTCGCCCCTTGCATCTGCTATCTTCTTGATCACATCGGTCTTCCCAAGCAAAACTAGCCAAGGTAAGGTATGTGTTTGTGTTAATATGAGAAACTCGGATACTGAGATAGCCAGGAGATCAGCCATTAATTGCGTGGTTTGAGGTCTCACGAGGAGGTCCTTGATGACCTCAATCGCAATAGTTCCCCAACATGGGCTAAACATGCGGTCCACTGTAACACCATTGGCTTTGGCGAGCTTTAAAATCTTTCGAGAATAAGATCAGTGACAGCTTTCGAGAAAACCTTTGATGAGGACTTACTTCGTTGAATGCAACGCCCGAAATTATGGGATTGCTGTGTCCAAGATATCCGACTAGGCTCAGAAGAACAATGTTGAGCTCTTCATCATCAAAAATCCTATATTCGTGAGCGTCAAAGATTTGACATTCATACAGGTACGACGTACCTGCCTACTTGACCTAAAGCAAGGACACAGGTCTCTTGGAATTGTAAATTTCCGTTCTCCGCAAATGAACGTAGCAATTGTAGTACATTGAATCTGTTCTTTCGTGTCAAGTCTTCTGCGGACCCGAGATCACGAAGAAACCCTACTAAAGTGCGACTAGGGAATAATTTAGCAAGATCCGAATTATGGGTCGGAATGTACCAACCCAGCAGTAATACGAAGTTCGCGAATGGAACTACGTAATGATTGTAAGCACCACTGGCCGAGTGGAGACTTTTCCAGATCGAAAAATTCCAGATCCTCGAAATGCACTGTGAAGCGTCGAAGGGCAAACATGGCCATGACACGCGGCCGTCTCGAATCAAGGAAAACAGAGGACTTGACTAAAGCCGTGAATGTTGCTACCGCTTCTGTGCTCACACTCTGGCATCTCGTTTTAGAGATATTCGACATGTCTGGGTCCACAACGCCCTCGCAGACTGGACATTTTGAGTCACGAATTGTCCCATCTGCATTGTGGTTCACTTGTAAGGAGCCATACGCAGCACAAGGTATACGAGACATATGATCGATAGCTTTACATTGGTCCTCAACATTTAGCACCGCAAAGCAGGACCTGGGTATGTTAATGAGCTTCCATGAGTGCTTGGTTCAACAGACTTACTCGGCAATATTGCTCAGTCCATCAAGGTCCGTGGCCACTTGGGCTCCAAGAATAGAATATAGGTTCCCGACTACTTGACCGAAAGTCTCATTGCTTTCCTCCACCTTCCGCCTCTTGGATGGAGGCCCGTCATGAGAAGTTTCATGTACAACCTTATCAATCATGAGATTACTAAACTCCATGTTTAGCTCTACACTGTCGTAAGTATCATAAGTAATAAGTTGTGGAGGCTTGCTAAGTTCCACTTTGCAGACATCCGAAAGAATACTCGTTGCTTTCTATCGAACGATCAGCCAGTAAAATTTGGGAGAAAAGATTATGTACCATACCTGAAAATCGTTACCGAGTTTTAGAAGAATATCTTGGTCATCAAAACAAAACCTAATAGTCGGAAAAAGATGTATTGAGACTGCACGTTGAATGGAGTCATGTTTTCGAGAGGCCAGGGCAATATTTAACAGGCAACGACACAGACATAGTAGGGAAGACTCGCCCGAAATATTATACGGAGTCTCCAGTATTTCAGCACAGAAAGTGGTAAGAATCAGATATCCTTTCCGCAGGACGGAGTCGGACAATGAACTCTTTAGCGAAGAGATCAAGGAGTGCAAAGCATGTAGGATAGTCTCGGCGGAAGACTCGGAACACTCTCGTAGTCTCGGGTTGGACTCCCATCTCTTTCTGATGTCGTGGACGATCGCGAAAGAATCCAACACCCAAGCCACATAATCCTGGAAAGCAGGAGTCGCATCCCACGTGGAAGCAGATTCAACAGACACATCGACAAGCATATTGAGGAGGCTGACGACATGAGAGAACGCATGGCCGGGATCACGTATCGTATATGTACAGAATGGCGTCGGATTAGTTGTGGATGATTCATCTGTCGAATAGACAAGATAGCCGAATGCATCTGGTAAAATCAATTCGCCCATTTTGCCTTGCGTGAGTATATTTGAGTTTGGGAGATGATTCAAGATAGCTAAATGGTGGTAAGACAATATCACTGTTGAGCAGAGACACCGCTTACCTGAGGTACAATCTTTCAGATAGGAAAAGAAAAGGAAATTTAATTTCCATAGTTTTGGGGATTTCGATACGACCTGAAAACAGACTTGGAAGAAATCTTTGATTTTCGCGGTCAGAGGATCGCACCCGGGGCGGCCAAAAAGGGTCAGAAGCCTTGGGAATAACCAAACCCATAATGGCTCCGGGCCACGCGTTGGAAAGGACTTTACAGAATTCGAGGTATAATCTAACACCAATGGAACTTCGGTGATGGTTGATGTAAAGATATCCAGAGCGTCTGATGCTTGCGATATGAGCTGGGGGATGTTCATGAAGGGGTCGTCATGATTGAGTCTTTCGAGCACCGCCCGAGCAAAAACATAGACCAGTTTGTGTTTGTGCTCCAGCTTCACCACGACATCTGTGGGCTCATGGCCACTATTTTCCAACTCGGAAACCTCGACCATCAGCCTCTTCAGTTCATCTTGTTTGGGTTCTCTTGATGATACTCGGTGGTTGCCATTGGGAGGGTTCGTCGTGGCCAGGTTGCTAATCAATTGCGCGGCCATGGTGGATGGAGGAGCATCAAAAACCCCCATAGGCACAGGGGCCCGATTGAGGCCATTTGATTGACCATGAGACTGCGGCCCATGTGCACTCGTGCGTGAATAGGGCGCCATCACTTATTAGCCATCCCACTTGGTGTTGTGAGATAGAATGACCTCGGGAGGGTGGCACGGTGGGAAGAATAACGCGTCAGGATGTGTACGCGAAGACATGTGATCTTCGGAGCGGAGATGCGGGTCGGGTCCCGCCATTCCGGGTGTGGCTTATGACAGGATCCATGAATGCTTCACTACTCCGTCAAGTATCATTCAATCACAACAATCTCCACCGGTACTCTACCGCAATGGCAGTCTTTGGTAAGAAGAAGTTTCGCTCTTCCGCCGACGCCAATGGCATTGCTGCCAAATATCGAGCGCATCTAGCTAAACATCCTTTCCTCATGTTCGGCCTGCCCTTCATCGCCACAATGGTCGCCGGTTCATTCTTCCTCACACCTGCGACAGCCGTACGATACGAGAAACATGATAGACGAGTGCAGAGGCTTACAAAGGAAGAGGCACTGGGTATTGGGAAAGGAGGCCGCAAGGTGGACATGAAAGAGGAATACTATGTTGGTGCTATTCTACTATCTGTCGTTCGCAGCCAAGCTAATATGCTTTCGTAGCGACTCGCAGCGAAGGACCTGGATGATTGGGAACAGAAGCGCGTTAAGAGGTTGCCTGGAGAACACGATGGTGTACTGTAGTCTGCCGCCCGAACATCCAGATGGATATGGCTATCGGGTTTACGGCTCTACGAATACGACGCGAAGCAGACTGCAATCAATGCGGAATTCAAGTGCATAACTCCCCTCTGCGATAGTTAATCGGGTCACTCAAGCGTGTTCTTATGGAAGTAGGTGGAAAAGGGCGAGCAAAATATTGCTTGCTACTCGGGTGCTACATCATCAAGATGGACAAGTCCATTTGAACCTCAGCGCATGAGAAATGAGAGTGGCAGGTTCCTGGCCTGTATTATGGGATGAAGCACATGGACTGCGTTCTATTCCCATAGTTGGCGCCATGGAAGACACCACTACGCCCATTGACTCATATGCAAAGGAAGCCTGGGTGAAAACATGAGCACAACGACTTATTATGTTAAAGTTGCAGTTGAGAAATCTTAAATCAAGATACTACTCAAGTCACGGCTTTTTCTTTGAGGATCATTTATTATACAATCGAGAAGATTTGATTCACAAAAACCTCAATCCATCAGTTTCTGCTAGCATCATACACCCCTCTAACAATCTCCATTAGAGCCCACGCTCCTGGATCCGGAAGTTTCTGCTCATCTCCCCCAGCACCAACATAACTTGCCCTGCCAAACTTTGGCTTCAAATCTTTCGTTCCTGACGCAGCATTTTCCGCTACTTGTACTGCTTCTCCCAAATCTCTTTGTTTTTCCAAGGTCTCTTGAAATGGTATCAGCACATCCATCACAGTTCTATCACCAACTCTTGCACCAGTGTGCTTCTTGAGAGAATCAACAGCATCTGTGAGAGCTGGTGCGAAGATACTCATAAAATCTCCATCCCCCTTCGCTTTCTGAGCTTTGAGGGTTGATGCCAAGGCCGCAAGGAGGATCCCAAAGATAGCGCCCAGAGTCCCTCCCATGTCATCTACTGCGTCAATTATAGCGTGGAGTATGGCAAATATTGAGCCGAAATCTGCCACTCCACGATCTAGTATCTGTAACGTCGCTATGAAACATGTTAGCTTGAAGTCTTTGCGGTTATATATTCTGTTGCAATACCTTCACTAACTCCTTTCACTGCTTCCCCGCAATCTCCATCACCCATGACCATATCCCATTTTGTCAAATTGGGTTCAGCTGCAATCGCTCGTTCCGCTGCTAGTTTGATTGCTGCTTTGAGCACAATAGGGCTGACTGTTGCGTGTCAGTATAATTTATATACCATCTCCCTTGCCATTACATACTTTTGATATCCTCGTTAGCCGATACTTGAGCTTGCTTTTCTATATCTATTACTGGAGCTGCTGGTCTCTTAATCTTCGCTGAGGTATTTGAAAGCACATTCGGCCATGCAGGTGCATTCGTGGTATCTTCCAGTAGTTCTATTATCTTTGAAGTCCCAGCATTCTTGCCTGCCACAGTAACATTAAATAATGAAATGGAGAAGCCAGGGCCATTTAAAGATGTCTCGAAACAACCGGAGTATATCTTTACTGGCCTGATATCCCATTCCTTATCTGAGAACTGTTAGCCATGTGCATCCGAGCCCTTTCTTTATTATTTGCGACTCGCCTAATTGAATGAGGGTGACTTGAGTGAGTGCACCCAATTCCAGATTCGAGAGTCCTCCATAGTTGTTGATCAGCAGTACTACCTCATCGTCTTCGTTGAATGTTACGAATGCTCGTTCGGGATCATTGGGATCACAGAGTAAACGTAAAAGTTTTGAGATGAGATATTCCACCGATGGGAAGGGGGATATTCTTTCTGCGCCCTGGTGCATGTTAGAATTCCTCCTTCTCTCGAAGCTGGGAATACCAATATCGGGTGGGGTCTTACTGGCTCGTTGTGAATCCCTGCTCCTATTACACATACGTCGTCCCCGATCTCATCGTGGTTCTGCCGGCCAGGGACGTGGCAATGATCTAGTACGGATCCGATGGATACTATTTGCTCATTGCACGCCCGACCGAGTTTGACGCAGCTATCGAATTCCCATCCTCGCTTCGCGGCTGCTCCTAGTATTTTCATCGCTGTGACATATCAGTACACTTCTTCCCTTCTCCTTCCCTCACGCTCCCACTTGCTTCCCCAAAACAAAACAAAATAAAGAAACTGCCGAAAAAAACATACAAATCACATTCCCCGCCAACCCCCTCCTTCCCACCCTCCCACACGCACTCCGTCCAATACTCACATCATCCCCCGCAACCAACACCTCACACCTCTCCGCCCACCCGCCCGCCAGCGCCCGCTCGGCCGCCAATCCAAAATGCAACTTATCCCCCGTATAATTCGTAATCAGTAATATCGTCCCCTTCTCACTCCTCGTCGCTGCGATAGCCGCCAAAATCTGCTTCATCGACGGAGACGCGAAGATGTCGCCGCAAGCTGCGGCGCTGAGCAGTCCGGAGCCGACGTAGGATGCCCATGCGGGCTCGTGGCCAGAGCCGCCCCCGGAGATGAGGGATACGTTTGGGTTTGGGGATGGGGAGGGGAGGGAGAGGATTACGCGGTGGGAGGGGAGGTAGGTGAGGTGTGGGTGGGAGGCGAGGAGAGCGGAGAGGTGCAGGGGGATGAGGGTGTTTGGGTTGGTGGTGGGGAAGTAGTGTTTTTTTGACATGTTTTTTTTTCTTTCTGTTTTGTAGCCTTGGGGGCTTTAGTTCTGCTATTTTGGATTGGTGTGTGAAGGGGATGGGGAAGGGGAAGGATTTTAAAAAGGGCTTGGGCTTTGAGGTGTGAAATGGATGGATGGGGATCGATGGGTGGTGGATTGTATGTATATATGTGATGCGAGGTCGGACTAGCGGGTATATATCAATCCTGTACTCGTACTGTACCTCCCTCTGTGACGTTGTATTACAGTACCGATACTCGCGTCATTAGATTCGTTGAATTCGTTTACCAAGTTTCCCGCGACCTGCAGGTCGTTCGTCCCTCCTATTCAACATTGGTACGTTAATCAAAACATCGATGCTGAATTGAAGTTACTTTAAAGAATGAGACATCATAACTCTCTCCATCCCCATCATCAAACATGAATTCAGCCATTTTTTCATCGCTACCGTATACCCTAATCTATCTCCCCTTTCTTTAAGATGCTTGAAAGGTTCTCTTTTTCCTGCTGCTACGGAGAGGTGGTGAGATGATGCACGTATACATGAACCTCCCCACATTTGTTGACCCCACCTTGCCTTGCTTCGTCCGCTTGAGCGGGGGTGATACAGTACTGTACTGTACTGTACGGTAATCCGGGGTGTGGTCGCATGCCACGCCAATGTGTCAATTTCTCAAGAGGTGTGCATGTTTCTGGATGTGTTTAGGCTAATGTTGAAGATGGGGATTTGAGTAAGCGAGTTTGTAGGGTGGGGAGTGGGAGTGGGGGGGTGTGATTGGTTGGTTGAGTGGAGTGTTGATATGGGCTGGGGATTTGTATTGTTCCCTAGGGGCTTGGGGGGGTTGTTTGGGTTTGGTAGGTAGTTGAGTATGCGTGATTGGCTTTTTGGGTGTAGTTGTTTTGGGGGAGGGGGTTTGGTGGTGTATTGTTGTTGGGATTGTTGGAGGGGTTGAATATTAATGTTGTGCCGTTTCCTGAGATGGTTAGCTTCTGGTACGGTATAGTAAATATGCTTCGGGAAATCTTTTCCATGCTGTATGAACCTCTGGTTGCTGAACTTGATTATGTCCCC
The DNA here is from genome assembly GCA_911693285.1 of Hymenoscyphus albidus. Taxonomy (NCBI): domain Eukaryota; kingdom Fungi; phylum Ascomycota; class Leotiomycetes; order Helotiales; family Helotiaceae; genus Hymenoscyphus; species Hymenoscyphus albidus. The sequence continues at coordinate 3,215 of CAJVRM010000209.1, read as the reverse complement.
CGGTAAGTTAGTTGTTAGTAGATGTACTTGTTACTATATAGGTTAACTCTCGTATCACGAGATTGCTTATAATATATACACGTTTGGAAAATCACCGTGATGATACCATTCTTACTTTATTTCTTTACATTTCCTGTACGTGTGTTAGTTTAGATTTAGTAGGAGTTGGTGCAGTAATAGAAAGGAGGACTAGGATTTACTATTTCAGGTGTGAACCTAGTATTTGATTTATTACTTTTAATTTCAAGTCATAACGAATAACGTGATATTTTTCTCGTAACTAGATGCTAAGGATTGAGGTGGAATATCCCAAGGGCCTTCTATTACCCTCTGAGTTGGAATGGAATGTTCTAAGGGATAAGGCTTTGAATTTCGAGTTTAAACAGAAGGATATAAATATTAACCTTTAGCTAAGAGGCGAACGCTCAGTTACATAGTAACAGCTACCAGGCAGCCGTATAGCGTAACACGCTTGGTTTGTACTAGCGTAGTCTAATACTACTTTCTAGGCGCGAATAGTCAGGAAAATACCTTGCACGGCTCGTCCTGAGGTTCATATTGGTCAAATAGAGAAGAACCATTTTTGTAGTTCATGTGATACTCGTACATTTCAACTCGGAATTGATAGACGCGTGGAGTTGTTGGAATATTCTAGTGATTCTACTATTTGGAATGGAATACCGTATAGAGAAGTCTTTGAATAGAATGGAATTCCAACTTTCAAGCTCCGATAGCCTAAATGATATATAATATAAAGATATTTTAACAGTACTACTTATAGCTAAAATGAAGATTTTTAGCGGACTGGCGTACCACGACGAATACAAAGTTTTTGGAGAGGCGCTCTCCTCTTACCAAAACACGAATACTTTAAATTTCTAGAAAACAAAACATTGAACCCCAACGCCACACTAAGTGCCAAATTAGTTCCCCACATATACTCATTTCCAATGTCTCACTTCTTCATAACTCTTCTGAGGAATATTTCCATCACGGCGCTCATTACCAGATGCCCTGATCTGTTTCAAATCCATGTCAAAGCAACTTCTGCTCTCCTTTTCGCCACATAGCGGATATGCACGACGATGACACATATCGCAATATATACCCTCGACAATGCATACTTCGCCCGCATCCTGGGCTATGAGTCGAATGTACATCGGTGTTGTGCTGGTTTTGCCGCCGTTTTTACCGCTCATTGTGAGGCTTAATGAACCCCCTTCGACAACAGGATCCTTAGAACTGGCGGTTCCCATCTGATTCCCTAGGACATCCCATAATTCAACTATCGGAACTACACCTCCAGGGGTCTCTATAAAATAAATTTTAATGGCAATATTTTTGAGAGTGTTCGGGAAGACATACTAATAGATTTGTCTGGAAAAGACACACTGGTATTAGTAGCGCCAACACCAATATTTACTGTCACTACGTTGGCTTCTGGTGTTTTTCCGAAACTCGCGAAAGCTGGAATTGATAGTACGCCGGAAAGTCCAAGAACTACTAGATTGATTGCTAGATTGATTGCCGCCATTATGTGAAAGCTGCTGGAGAGTCTTCTCTCGTCGAAGGAGACGTCACAGGTTCGAGGACGTTATTCTAATATGTTTATTTAGAACAGCAAAATAATGAAGAAAAAAAAAGATAAAGAAGGGAACAAGCAGTGTTAGCAATAGTACAGTTTGTACAGTTTTGTGCTCAGTTTTATATACTATAAAATTAACCGCGGTTTCAATTAATATTTGAAAACTATACTAAAAAAAGATAAAACTAACTAAGTAAACTATCGTAGTTTTATAAAACTATACGTTAATTTAATCTAAATTAGTAATTACCTCTTGTACGAACTCGTCTACTTCTCTTATAATCTCCTTATCGTCCTATTCCTTCAACTCCTAGATCTTCTTCTTAATTAATAGAACTTCTTATTCGATATCTAATAGTCTATACTAGTTCTTTAGGTATATAAGAGCGTTAATTAATGCTATACTAATACTATTCCTATAGTCCGTAACTATAATCATTGAACTAGAAAATAACCGCTTAGGTGCTGCCGATATAGCTAGAATCGATAATAGCAAATAGGGACCGCTTAGGGTAGCTAAGCGATCCAAGGATTTTCATTGGTTTGAAGTCACGTGATGGACACCAAAGGACCTCGAGGGGATCCAAAGGGATCCACGGGATACGATGAGAACGAAGGCTCTATATAAGACTGGCACGTCTGCCATTAGATAGGAGCTTCGTGCTCAACGTAGTTATCAATCTTATCATATTAGTTTGACATCTTTGATACAAGTAACGAGTTCACTTCCAAGTGAACAACCCGATAGTCTTCTTCTTATCATAGCATACCAACCAGCGAACACCCAGCCAAGTTTAGTTAGCCAGTTTGAGTATTCGTTACAACCAACCAGCGAACACCCAGCCAAGTTTAGTTAGCCCGTTTGAGTATTCGTTACAATATAGTACTTAATAAATTAGCCTTCTATAACAAATACGACTTTTATATTAACTCTCTAACTATTTTAATACACAAGGATCCTATTACTTAGTAGTTAGAGCAAGTGTAATAATCGTAGTATCTAAATCTATCTCGAATAGCCCTAGACGTATAAGAAACCTGGATGTGCCTGTCGAGGGTTGCGCCTCCTATTTACGACAGACATCACGTGAACACGTGATTCGTGACATATATCCTTATTACGTAGAAATCGTATAAACATATCCTCCTTATTAGAATAGATAGTAGAAGTAGCTATATTCAAGGTAGCAGATACTAGTTTATACTCGGATTTCTACAACTCTATAACTAGCGATTTAATAGTATTATAAAGATTCGAGTTCTAATTCTTATTAATATATTCCTACTGTAACGAATACTCAAACTGGCTAACTAAACTTGGCTGGGTGTTCGCTGGTTGGTATGCTATGATAAGAAGAAGACTATCGGGTTGTTCACTTGGAAGTGAACTCGTTACTTGTATCAAAGATGTCAAACTAATATGATAAGATTGATAACTAAGTTGAGCACGAAGCTCCTATCTAATGGCAGACATGCCAGTCTTATATAGAACCTTCGTTCTCCAAATGTCGTTCTACTCGATCGACGTGCTGCGACAGCTCGCTTGTGCACGCTGTCGCGCTTCCATCACGTGACTATGAATGCTATGAAATCCTTGGATACTCAACAACCCTGAGTAACCACTGCTATG
>CAJVRM010000208.1:111597-127458 GCA_911693285.1 Hymenoscyphus albidus | reverse complement strand
CATGAAGCATTTAGGCAGCAGAACTATAAGTGGATCAAATAAGGAAGTGGAGCAAAAGAGAAAGTAGACCCAGCACAACAACTACTAGCTATTTTATTTTAAGTTAAGATATATTATAGTAGAGGAAAGTAGTTATAGTCAATGAAAGTAGTCACAGTAGAGGAGAGAAAGTAGAACACAAAGGTGATTTTCGCTCGCTTATTTCTATCTAAGAAGTTCTATACAAAAGAGTGCGCGAATACATGATTACATCGAGAGAATACGGTCCAGCTCCATCTGAGCATCCTGGTCCCACTCAACCTGACTGCAGTCTTCCATTGGTGGGAGATTTACGTACAGCCCCATGTCCTCGGCAATATTGCTGAAATAATCGATATCTCCAGGGATGGGAAAGTCGAGGCCGAAGTTGTCAAGGCCGAAGCCGAGGTCGTTTGATCCAGTAAGGGCGGGAGCCTGTTGGGAGTCCTGGATCTCCATTTGAGGTGCTGGTACTTGTGCTTGTGCCTGTGCTTGTGGTGGTGGAGGTGGAGGTGCTGTATATGCATTGCTTGGATGCATCTGGTTGAAGTTGTTTAATTCAGCGAAGCCAGGAGCCTGTTGGTAATCCTGGGGGCCCATTTGAGGTGCTGGTATTTGGACTGGGGCTTGTGCCTTTGGTGGAGGTGGAGGTGCGCTGTATACATGGCTTGGATGCATCATTTGGAAACTGTCGTATTCATTGAGTTGGAAAAAGGCAGTGTCTTGGAAGTCAGATTGAATGACCTGTATTCGGTTAGCTTGTGGAACCCAGTAAGCGAGAAGCGGTTGTTGTGTTGACTTACCTGTTGGGGTCCTGATGTATTAAATTGATTTTGAGGTTGGGTTTGCGTGTTGTTGGCCATGTGGAATCCTTGTTGTTGGAAAGGTTTGAAGGATTGGGAGCCAATGGCCTGCATCTAGTTAGCTGGAGGGGGTTCAATGAGTTGGAAGGACTCGATGTATTGACTTACTTGTTGATGTCCTGGTGTAGTAAATTGAATTGGTTGTTGGACGTTTGTCGTGTTGGCCGCTTGGAATCCGGTTGATTGGAAAAGTGTATCATATTGGGAGGCAGGTGCAACAGTCTGTATCTGATTAGCCTGATGTGATTGAGCGTGTTGGAGAAAGTTTGTTTACTTACGTTTGGTGGTGAAATATCTTGACTTGGAGGTTGGACGGCCTGTTGTTCATGTGGTGTAGTAGATTTGGGGACATTGTTGACGATCTACAATTGTTAGTCTGAGGGCACACAGCAGGTTTGGATGGTGGATTGGGTTGACTTACGTGTTGTTCATTGGCGATGACTGACTCTGTGTTGACCTCATTACCCCGGGCGATATATGTTGGAGGTCTACCCCTTCCACCAGCCTTAACTTTCTGGATGACGACTGGGACTGGAACCTTTGGGAGACGTTTGTTTTGAATGAGAGTCATTCTATTCTGGACATTATCAGGTAGGAGTTTGGCGTAAGGTAGTAAGTCACTAAATAGAGTTCTGAGTTCCTCGTTTTGGAGGCTGCTTTCGGTTATGAACTTCTCAGCCTCTTTGGCGTAATCAACATATGCTTGAAGTGCTATTCCTTTGCGCTGGCGAGTTTCAGAAGCCGAGATGGCGTTCTTTACCTGTTTTTGGGTCTGCGCAGGCTTAGGCTTAGTAGCAACGATAGGCTTGATTGGAGACATTGCTGTCTGTGAAGAGATTGATTGAAAGGCAAAGGTGGAGTGTTGATTAGAAGAATCTTGGGGTAAGAAAAGAGGCTGTTGTAAGCTAATGTTGGCTGGATGATTCTGGATTCTGTGGAGAAAGAAGAGGGCATCTTGGGGCAGAATCCGAAAAATATATACAAAATCTACATCACTAATATCTAGGGCAATCACAGAGCTAAATGAAGAAAACAAGACTAATGTAGTATCACGATGATGAACTCAACGACCGCGATCGCAGCTAAGTTGTACCGGCGGTCACTAGAAGCTGTTGAGAATTAGACCACGATGGGGAATTCTAGCATTACCAGGACGACGGTGTTGGTGCCACAGCTTGTTGAGCTTTTTGGTTTTGGAACTTGGGATAGTAGGGGAGCATCAGTTAAGAGAATACAGTGAAGCAGACGTCGATTATGATGTTTATTCAGAGAGCTAAGAGGCATCTTGCGAGAAGCGTAAGTCTCAGATTAGCGCACTTTACTGCTGCCGAGAATGGAGTAATTGAGCACACACTTGAAACTTTTTCACTGGAGAATCCGCGGTCGTTAAATAATTGCAGGTCTGAAGATATATTGGAATATTTCCTACAAAAAGTTGTGATAGATAATAAATTCAATTCGTTGATGGCACAGTTACTCACTCAAGCCTTCATACTGCCAAACAACGTCCTGGCAGATAACCGTCTACCATTAAACGGCCGAAGTGTGGAGGCCCCACCAAGAAAATGACTATGACGATAAGTTCGTGGCGCCGACAATCAACGGTTTTCCCAGAAGAACACAGACTTGGACTAACAGCCGTTGGGGTGCTAAGTCAAGCGCGCGGTCCAGTCCGGAACTTAATTTTAGTCAACTTTAAGCCAACGACATACCTCTGTGTAAACAAAACAACAATCAGGATTCCGGAAAAGGATCACAAGGTACTTTCCAGCTTTGGGGGTGACGGAGCAGAAGCTCGCGATGAAAAAGAGTCCAATATCACCCTATAGCAAAAAACGTTGATTGGCATATAAATCGCTTGAGGAAATCGACAAGGAGGATCAGGATTCAGGTTCGATCTCTCGATCAAAATTGGTGAAAAAACTTCACGACTACGCAATACAAGCTATTTTCTCAACGTTTGAAATTGGCTTATGAGACCAATCTTTCTAGTGACGATGGTCTGGAAGGGAGACATCAGCCATGGTAGGACGTGGAAGCATGTGAAAGTCCCCAGGTGGGAAATTCCGTTGTAAGTGCAGCAAGAAGCCTCGATGATACGTTTAATTGATTATAATTGTGATATATGGCTCAATGAGAAATCCAACTCCGCGACGTGATATTTTTCAACAAATTTCACAGTTATACAACTGTGGCATTATCGGAGCAGGTAAGAGTATGTCATTCCCGTCTAAATACAGGTCCTGCGTTGATACAGCTACTTGAGCAAAAAACGAGATGGAACATGGGTGAAGGGGACGCGAGGTGTGAAATTCCCAGTCAAAACTACGTCAAGCGTTGACTACCGTTGGTTTAGTTGTGCGCGGAAAGAACGAGGCGCAAGTGGGAGTGATGAGGTATACAACTCACCCGCAAAACAAAACAGGCAGAGACCATCGATTTAGTTCCTTGCCCAAAAGACGGAGGATGATACGATCGTCGATCGGGAGCGTGGGATGATAGAGAGGAGAGAGAAGAGGGAGGATGAGGGAAAGAGGGGAAGACTGGGATAGGTTGTCCCCCAGGGCGTCACCGTTCTCGTTTATTGTCGATTGAAATTGCCATTGAATGGGTTCAGTACCGCGGCGGCAGATCAGGATTTTGGAAATGCAACGGAGCGTAAATAACAAGATTTAATGATATGTGACCACATGATACGCTTTTGGAATACATGAGACTTTCCCAATCATTGCCAAATCACCTCAGTCTGATGGTATGCAATCACCCCAGTATTGTTCCCCATTCAGGTCCAGTATAAAAATGTGCACCCAAATTGTAATTTTTGACTAGAAATAGCATAATACGTGATCCTGAGCATGTTCAATCCATGCGTTGAGTTTGAAACTCTCACGAAAAGCGACTTTCAGGAGGATGGTGCTTTGAAAACCCACATTTTCAGTGGACCCACTGTCTTGTGCATGTCTTGTTCTGTCCATATGAAATCTTGGAAAAATAGAAGCGAATATTGATAAATACCACAATGCCAACAGTAATCATCGCTTCTCTTATACAGTGTTGTATTGGGCACCCAAAGACAAATAGAAATAAATATACTCGCTGCGAAACAGAGATGAGTGGGTGAGTAGCCCCCTGATTTGCGAAATATTGTCAAGCAAACAATCCTTGTTCTTCTTGTTTCAAACAGTCAATATCAACAACCAAATACCCGTGAATACTCAAAGTAATTATCCAAAAAGATTTGGGTCGATTACTTTGAGTATTTATACAGAATGAACCATGTGGCAGTAATTGACGGCCGCTGATTTCAGTTCATGATAAGACGACTGAAAGTAGGTACTCATGCTCAACAGTATAGCAGATGGAGCTTTCGACTCATAGCAGTGTCACAAATGCGGATGCGCCTGTCGGACAAGTTTATATCTGCAGACTTGGTTCGTACACCAACTAATCCATACAAGACGAAAGATAGATGGCCCTCCGCCTTCGTGAACTTCCTTTCCTTCCCTGTTCCCTCTGAAAATTACTCAAGCAATACATCAGGGGACCAGTTCCAAATTTCCAGTGATCACTTTTAGCGAATCCTCTCTGAAACATTTACAACATTCAATTGATTTCCAAAAGCAACAATGATCCCGGATAACCTTCAACCGTACGACCAGGTTCCAAAATATCGGTAGCTACTGAAGCTAGCACGACTTGGAGGCTGAGAACCAAAGCCATGAAGAGACGCTGCTGCGAAGAGTATTGATCATAAATCCCGCGACCCTAGCAAAACAAATTACGTGATACCCGTCATCGAAAGTACCCAAACAACAGTCCTGCAATCTTCAAGAGAATCCAAAGGCCATAATGCCATGTGGGACAAGTGAACGACTGCAGATATTCTTCTAGATATAGCCTTAGTGGATAAAATCATACAATACACGCTCTTGGCATGATCCATTGAGCCAGCGTATACGAGGTATTCGCGTATCGGACGTCTGTTCCACGTATCAGACGTCTAATATGCGTATTAGATTTCAAGTTTTGCGAGCGTATTTAGAGCTAATTTAATCAAATCGACCTGTACTCCTAGGTTGTTTTAATTTATTGGACTAACCTCAGCGCTTGTATCGCTGTAGCTGCTTATCCACCCCCTTTATCCTATATAATTAAGGGGTAAAGAAATGTATCTAAAGCCTAGGAATGTCTGTTATATACAGAAACTGTACTGTGCGTACATAATGCTACTGTAAGGCCATTTTTTAGTGCTCGAGAGCCTGGGAGTCAGAATTTTTAGTAACTCGCTAAGTACTGTAAAGGTTGGGAGTGGCTAGGGAGTGATTAAGGGGCTGGGGACATTGCACAACCAACTTTTTAGTAGGTAAACTAGTACAACCTTTGGGAGTATAAGAATTTGAGCCCCTCCTTTGCTTTTACTTTCTAGACTGTAGGGTAAAAAGGTAGTTCAGGGGGTAGTGGTTAAAAAAAGGGGGTGCGTAGTAGTACTCGAAAAGGTGCTGGGAGACCTAAAAAAGTGGGTCCAAAGTAGCTAGGAATGTCCTTATCTTTTTGTATTTTGTACCCCTGTACGCATATTCTTGTACGTATATACAATATCAAAGCGAATCGGCGTATTTATACGCGGAATTAATCAAATAATCAAAGTATCGTCTAATACGCATATTAGACGTCCGATACGCGTTTACCTCGTATACGCCGTTCCAATGGATCAGGCATCCCTGAAAGTTCTAAGCGAGAAAAAAAGCTGACAAAACTCGCCAAACAAATACAGTAGCAAAACTCGAAAGTTCAAAGCAATCGACCATACTTCAATTCATCCCAGAATCTGCCTCCAGTTCAACGCCAAAGATTCGTAAAGCCTCGAGATGCAGATTCGTAGAATTAATTGCTAACAATAAACATAATACTTGGTATTTGGCAAATGCAGACCACGTGACTTTCGGTTTCTTTCATTTTGCAAAGATCAATTGATTGCCGCGTCAGCTCCTTGCTTGCGGATTTGGTGGAAAGATTGTTTGATCCTCATATTCATATATTGACGTGGTAGTTAGCTTGCTTCTTTTGCATAATCCATCCATAATTGGATTGATCAAAAGTAGCTCCAGTCTTTCCAGTCCTGATTGTCTTGAAGATTTCTTTCCGCCAGCGTCACATAACCTAAGTTGTCGCCTCTCCATCTCTCCTACTGTTTATAGAAATCAAGGATTGTTTATTATAGAAGATGCTTGAAAGAAATCTCTCTGTCGACTTACAGTATTCAACTTTCAATCGCGATTCGCTAAAAAAAGGTCAGGAGATACTTGGTGGTCCTAATGGCTACCATGTATGCATCGCTCCCAATACTTTCCGACTAAACAGAGCGCAACTCACGAAAGAAGAATCTCCTCTGAAGTCGAAAAAAAAAACAGCGCGTTCACCATCGCAGCTCACGCATTGTATTGTCATGAATGTGCTGCGTTAGCACGCATACGCTTACCATGTCCCTGATTGAGACTACATTTAAAATGTGAATGTCGACAATTGACACACCCACCACCATAAGCTCGCATGGCCGGTATAGCAGCATCCGTATAGACGATGCATTCCCAACGATTGACGTCCTAACATGTCTTGCAGGCGTCATCACCTACCATTACTATGCCAAAATTCGTCTCACACATTGGCGCTATATGCCCCAATCTCTTCGCTGATTTATCGCTCAGACTTGATTACAATTAGCGTTGACTTGAGAATTGGAACCGTGAATTGCTTACTAACCTAAAAAGCTCGGAGGCCTGTACCACCATCTGTTTGGAATCACCGCTTGGTAACGATGGGGTTTGGGTAAGAAAGAACCGGCCCGTGGCCAAGGTCCTCTTGTGATTTCGAAATCGTCACGTTTCCAACTATTCGGAATGGCAGAGTCAGCTGGAGGAGACTGCGAGAGGGGGCGAGGAGGCGAGTGAACCAAGTCAGTTGCCGACGTCTTAGAGGGCTTCCTTGCTTTTCTGAGGGTATTGATAATGGCGTCTGTATCGTCACCGAGGTCGTCTGTACTATCGCTGATATCCTCCGTCTCGTCGCTGATACCGTTCGTAATACCAACTAGAATCGTGCCACCACAATCAAGCGACCCCGCGTTATCGTAGTCGAAAGCTTTCTTCTTACCGCGCGAGCTAATTTCTTCTTGGTCATGCCCACCTTTTACTTCTGGAGTACCAAACTCGCTTCGTTGATTACCAGCAGCGATACCAGTAATTCGCTCTAGCTCCCAAGAAGTTGGCATATTGATCCCTCTAAGACGACAGAACACCTCGAGCGCAGACATGATCGACATCTGAGGTGTACGCTCATTAACGCCGGTCTCGGCCTCAGTCTCACGTGTGAGAGGCTGCCGCCTGATGTTATGGCCTCCAGACATGGTGGACAAGAGTGAGGAGAACTCTGTTAGAAGAGGGTACGTTGTATTTGAGTGTGTGTAAGATGATGGTACGCACAGCAGTCAGAACAAACATCAAGGTTTGTTCCGTCGCACCATATATAGCTCCTCTGGCGCTGTTTCCAGAAAAGTTGTATTTTCAGATGAAGAGCAGGAGTGTTTTGTTCGGACGCCCAGATACGGCATCCTGATTTCACGCTAGTCGGAAACGACTAAATCGCAAATATGGGAAGCCTGATTAGGTGTTCTGCCTACCTAGGTACCAGTTTGTGTTTGTTGCGGAGTAAGGGATAATCAGGATGCCGTAAGTTACTAGCTCTCTGAGACCCGCTATTCAGCGGAAACTTCCAATTAAAAGACTGCAATGTAATTGAGTTACGAATTAGCTTTTTGTACACTGTATTCGAGCTAACGATTGGCACATCTGAACCTTTTCTAGAAACCACTCAGGGGAGACTGTATATGTTTTCGAGGCTTACAATTGGACAACTCGATATTTCTTTGGATGAAGTACTGTATTGGGAGTGAGGCACGGTGGTTTGATATGGGCCAAACTTTCCATGTTGTGGTTTTGGAGGGCTAGAGGTCATGGTGCAGACAGAAAGGGATGCTTTCAGAATCGGATAGATCATTGTCTACGACTATCTCTGGCGTATATTGCAGGGTTTTATGTTGCTATTTCTTCTGAAACCTCCGCGCTTGTTGTGATATAGCTTATACAATCATTCGAACACGTTGTGGATCCTGCTCCCTTTTCCCTGTTACTACTTAAAAGAGAAGAGTACTCGTATGTGACAACCTAGTTTCGACAGCGATTTGAAGTTGTCGTAGATCAGACCTCGAATTTTTGGAAGGACAGGAAAAAGCTGGCTTTTTTTCCAATACATAACAGAAAAAGAGAACAATCGGGAAACATTCAAGAAAGAAAGACTGGAAAATCAATGACAACAAAAGCTTGAGAGAAGTGGAAAGAAAAGAACAACGGCAGCACTACTACCAATTAAGTTACAAATTTTGTTACATTCTGTACAATCTAGCTGCAACTATGGAGGAGAATTGCAAGACTAGACTCATATCTATGCAAGCGCCCTTACTTTTGGAATTAGATCACTTTGATGTGACCTCAAAATCGAGTCCAACGCCGATTTCTCAATAATAACCCTCTTCAGTGTCAGCAAATCCTTGACATCCACTTCGTGTGCAAGCTCTATCGTCCCTTGTTTCCCAACCTGCTCCATGGCGGTAAACAAATTCTCTCGGTAATGCTCGGTGATCAAAAGAGATCTACCATCCTGTTTGCCCCAGTGGTTGTGTTTCATCATCTCCTCGGCGTAGAGAGGCACCAGCTTTTTGTGAAGACTACTTTTCAGAAGTTGCTCTGGGTATTCGAGATCCATTCCGTTTTCACAGATGATCAGTTCGCCCTTCTTGTATCGATGGCTCAAAGCTGTTCTCCACGCCAAATCGTACATTTTTCGTGGAAGCTCCGTTGCAAAATCTCTAGGATGAGGACCGAAAGATTTTCCACCTCCTCTCAACATTGGTGATTGCCTCGTACCAAGACGGGCTGACCCAGTTCCTTTTTGTGGTCGAATCTTTCTGTGGGAACCACGGACTGTGAAGCGGGTTTTACTGCTTGCGGTACCCTGTCTTGCGCTGTCTCCTTCAAAAACGACGGCTCGGTGGAGGATATCGCGTCGCATGGGGAGATTGAGGTATTTGCTGGAGTACTCGTGGAAGCGCAGCGGTTCCATGGTTGGGAATTTGTAGATAGTTGCGAGGACCTTGGGTGCTGGATATCGTTATTTAGCGCCAGCGCCGCTGTCATTTATGATACAACTCACGAGTATAGAATGGCTCTGTAGCAGCTTTATCATTCATTGTGACTGGATCATATTGCTGGGTATGGCTTGAAGGCAATGGAGCTTCTGTGGCCATGGACCTGGTGAGACTTGGGGCAAGGCATTGCTAGATAAAGTCAGCGCGCTGCAGGTGAAATTGAATTGATTTACGCACCGTGAGAGGATCCCTTGAGCCAGAGTATAATCGTAGAGAGCCTAGGCTCTTGGACAAGCCTTGCAGTCCCTTTGCGGCCATACTGTTGTGTATAACCGATTTCTCCAAGCTCGTCGTCGTCGTCCTGTGGGCCAAAAAGTCCGGGGATGAGGCTCAAAAAGATCCCGAGCTCGGGCGACAAGCTTCGACCAAAATTATCCCTGCTGATTGCAACCTCGACAAATTTCAGAGCAGCATCACCAGAGACAACCACGGCAATTCAGCCATGTCTGCGACTCAGAAAGCTTCCAGGCCACTGGCGCGATGTCTCCAGCAATCCCAGTCCCCGAAGCTATCCGTTAGGACAATTCGATCCTTCTCAAGCTCCACTCAGAACAATGGAGAAGCCGTCGCAGCTGTCGAAAAAGTGCCCGATTCGTGGGATCCAAATACAGTCACATCGAGAAGGGGAGAGCGAGCATTGATGAGGGATGGTACTATGCCAATTGGTTCCAGACGTCGTCGAGCGGCCATAAAGACATCCGATAATATCCCATTCGAACAACTTCCTTACCAATGTTTCCAAGAAGCCCTCACGGGTTTACGTGAAGACAGGGGTGAGAAGTTAGAGTTAATTAAAAGGGAAAGGCTACGCATATCAAACCTCCAAGCGCAGGATGCTTCCACAATAAAAGGGGGCGAGGCGCAGAAGGAAACGAGACTAGACAGCATGAGGAGACACTTGGAGTATCTAAAGATTCAGGCGGACATAAATGATCCCCTGATCAAGAAGCGCTTTGAGGATGGCGAAGGTATTTCGAAGCATAATCAATCTTTGGTGCTTGCTAACTCATGCCCCAGGGGACATGAACAAGCCCATCTACCGTTACATGGCAGATAAACAATGGCGTAAATACCAGCGCCTCCTTATCATGCAACGTATTGAACAACTCGCCATTGTTCCAGATGTGCTCCCACACTTCGAACCTACAGCCGACGTCCGTCTGGCATTCCGCCACAGACAGGTACAACACGGAGAATTCATCGACTCCCGAGTTAGTGAAGTGCCATTACGAATGAAGGTTCAAGTCTTCGATAAGGGTGAGAGACTTGTTAGTATTGTGGTCATCGATTCAGATGTGCCAGACGCAGAGAAGGATGACTTTTCATCGCGATGCCATTTCTTAGCAACCAATGTGCCCTTGAGCCCAACAACTTCAAGTATCCCATTGTCCAAAATCGACCCGGAAAAGATTGTCATTCCATGGCTTCCACCATTTGCGCAGAAAGGGTCTCCATACCATCGCTACTCAGTTTTCCTCCTCCAGCAAGAAGCTGGTCAGCCACCTCTCGACATCAAAAATCTTTCGAGGGAAAACTTCCGTCTTCGGGCGTTCAAGGATAATCACAAGGTCCAGCCAATAGGCATGTCAGTATTCAGGAGCATATGGGATGAGGGAACCGCTGGTGTGATGGCAAGAGCGGGTATCAAGGGTGCAGATATCGAGTTCAGGAGAAAGAAGGTTGTTCCACTGAAGCCTAAAGAGAAGGCGAAAGGCTGGGAAGCAAGACACGCAAGTGCCAAGTACAGACAGATGTGGAGGTAGTAGCACGGTATGTTCCGTGAAAGTGTATATTTTGTGTATAGAATATGTACGACGTACGACTGAGTGCAGCTTTCGCAGCTATATAGTGAAAATACCCACCCGTCTTCAAGTTCTTCCATGTCCCATCAAGTCAGGCGGGTCTCTGGATTTTCATCTGATAGCTAACAGGCATTGGTTCTCTTCCAGGTTTTCCTATTGGGCTTCTGGTTCTGGACAACCCAGCCTGCTCTGTCTCTATTGTGCTTCTAGTCAATTCATCACTCGCTCAATTTATCACTTGCTCAACTCATCACTTGCTCAATTCATTTCTAGTCACTTGGGGCCTTAGTCTTTTTTCGCACGATGAGCAAGAACCTCTTCTATTGGACCGAGATCCAGTAGCGAGCTGGCATTGTTCTTCTCTCTTCTTTCTTACCTCCCAAAAATGCCGATTCCTATTCCTCTTTTGGCACTTCTATGTGTCAGTGACTGGGAAGTTTGGGGGGTTGGGGGAGCGTGGTGATAGGTGCCCTTATTTTGGGAAGTTTATAGTATGAAATGGTAGTCTACTACAGAATGGGATTACATGAATTGTACTTCGAAGTACCTCGAAGTATCATCGTAGCCAGTGGGCGATTTGGCGGTCCAAAAGTACATTTATGCGTTTCTGATTTGAAAATGTAATAAACAACCTCATCACTTCAAACACATCTTAGTTTGAACGTTCAACTGGCGCACATCATCTGAGCAACATCAGTATCTCTAGGCACGCTCTAGCCAGTTTCCTGTTGCCCCGTGTTACGGGCCGTCCCATTTACTTGTCCCAGGGACATCACCACCTCGCTGTCTGTTCCCCGGCCGAAACTCACTACTACCTAGTCTTGTAAGATACCTCCTCATTACTCTTATACAATATACAAAAAGTTATTATACCAAGCATCTAGCATAAGTAAAACTATCATATTTGCATACCTAAATCAAAAAAGTTAAGCGGTAATAATTACTCAATTTATTCTCAACTCTTGATAGAAGTATTTTAGTTATACGACGCTTTTGGAATATTTTTATTCTCCGAGAGGTATGTCAGGTATGTACTGTACATAGTAATGACCACGTCTCTTTCTGATGGTAAATTTGAGATAATAGGTTTTTTGGAGGCACTTTATATAGCGTCTGGTATTTTTTCTTTGTCTTGCGTTTTAAATGACGGATGAGATGGAATGTCGTGAAATGGTGGAAGGGAATAAAGAATTTTATGGATTTTGAACAACTTGGATTTGAGCCAGGTATTATGCTTTTCACCTTGAATCGCGTGATTGGAAATGTGATAACCTACCTATTAACCACTTTCTTGCGTAAGCTAATGAGCTCCGTCATGGTTCCCAGGCTATCCCGAGTCAGAAAGAGTTTCTCGATGAGGAGATGGATAGAAGTGTTCATCGATTGATACCACGATGCGTAATGAAAGAAGTAAAGTCCTAACAAATGTGATCAGGCTTGAGTATGTTCTACTGCCGAATCAATCAAATCCTTCTTCGGGCTTCTGGGAATTATCTCAACAGTTTACATAAGTGCTCAATTGCGGCTGTGTTCCAACATGGCTAATAAAGTCATATCGCTTTCATTACGATTCTGCGCTTGCCTAAGTTGTTTACCATAAAGTCTCTCGCTTCTGGACGAAGGGGTCCTGTTTTGAGGAAGAGAGTAACGCTAAATATGCGAGCAAAAGGTCAAGGAGATGTTTGGTTTCATACCAATCCATATGGGAAGATGTTGTCCGGATTTCGCAGATTATAAGCGCCTGGTCGTATTTTAATTTGGTTTAATGAGAAAGGGGTTGAGGGAGTTGTAACTTGCATCGTTAGTTACTGAAGTCCTTGATATTGTCTTTTTGATTTTTAACCTGATCACATGGCCCATCATGGCAGACCATGGGGAACTCTGCAGGTGCAATCAATGAGTTACGGCCTATGTAATTTATTACATCTCGTTTCCCTAATCTGGGAATATTTATATTGACTTCAGAAATAATCCTATACATATCAACGCCCGAGCAAATTTAGAGGTTTGATTAAATTTTAGCACGGCATATAATTTTTCAACCGCGAAAATAATGATTGTACTAGTTACTGTCTTGCCTTAACGTTGATATAATACTAAATTACTTAATTTCTCCAGAGATAGAATAAATAGATGGAAATAGCAAAGAGGAAATAATAAGTTGGTCAGAAAGTGGTGTATTATCTAATATATTGCTTCAATAGTTACTAACACAGGCATGGGAGTTTGTAAGTATGCACTTTCTGTAGATGTTATCCCTCAAGGCAGATTCCTAAACGGGAAAGTTATAAACAATCCAAAAACACAAGAAATCTCGGCTAAATTTGGCCAGGCTTTTGTAACCTTACCTTCCCTGGTCTCTAAAACCTCACGATCCTAGCAGAAATAACAATGAGGTAAATTCTTGGAAGTCTAATCTAACCTGGTTATAAATGAACATTGAATAGGAAAGGAAAATTGATGATAGAGAAAATGTGATCAAATGACGGCAAAGTAAATAGTGCTGCCTGAGGCCGGAAGGAGTTCATGCCACAGAGTGGCTTCTCCAGACCCACTTCCCCGCATCTCTACCCCCGGCAATCTTTCCCGAGGTCCATGGCATGGATTGGTGCGTGCCAGCGGTCTACATTGTACAAACGGGTACTCGTAAGACAGTTTTAATTCATCTGCATGATGACCGTTCCCCTTAATTCCTCTCATATTTACTTTCAGGTGACATCAATTTTGTCATACACGCGCTTTTGGAGATTCTTCTCGTTATCGAGGCCTTTTGCAAAGCTCTACACCACTTCTTTACTTATTAATCCGTTAAGCCCCATTCTACCATAATGGCAGCGGTTAGGATCGCCCCACCGGGAGGTCTTTCCCCCCCTAGTTTTGAAGGAGTAAGCTAATAAAGTATAGAGGGCCGTCCGGGCTATGAATCTTCTACGTACAGTTCAATATACACATCCTCCCTCCTGTCCCTGCCACGGCAACCCCGCTCATCACCACCACCACAAACCCTCCTCCGGTCTTCTCGCTCACGCAAAACACAATTTACAAAGAAATTATGCCACCCCAATTGATGCTACTCGGCAGAAGGAGTATGCCTTTGAGATGGCCGCTTCTTCAATTCGATTT
The DNA here is from genome assembly GCA_911693285.1 of Hymenoscyphus albidus. Taxonomy (NCBI): domain Eukaryota; kingdom Fungi; phylum Ascomycota; class Leotiomycetes; order Helotiales; family Helotiaceae; genus Hymenoscyphus; species Hymenoscyphus albidus. Next base: position 113,392 of record CAJVRM010000208.1, on the reverse strand, counting down.
GGACCTGGTGTTACAAAGGAAGTTGGAATGGACTTCAAAAACATGGGCGCGATACGGGTTTGTGTGGTGACGGATAGTACAGTTAGAAATTTGAATGCTATGAAACAAGTTGAAGAGGGTTTGACGAGGGAAGGTGTGGAATATACGATATTTGACAAGTGTAGAGTTGAGCCAAAGGATAGCTCGTGGGTTGCACCATTGCTTCTGAAATTGCATAGCTGATGCTTGTCCAGGATCAAGGAAGCTATTGCTTTTGCAAAACCATACCAACCTGACGCATTTTTGGCAGTGGGAGGAGGATCGGTTATTGACACGGCAAAGCTTATGAATCTCTATACTTGCTATCCGGATGCTGATTTCCTGGATTTCGTCAATGCCCCACTGGGTAAAGGTCTGCCAATTGACAAGCCGCTGAAACCATTAATTGCCGTCCCTACAACTGCAGGAACTGGCTCGGAAACAACTGGAACTGCGATCTTCGATCTCGTTTCCAAGCGGGCTAAGACTGGAATTGCTCACAGAAATCTCAAGCCCACTCTTGGAATATGCGATCCTCTGAATACACGAACGATGCCCTCGGCAGTACATGCTAGCTCTGGATTAGATGTGTTGTGCCACAGTCTTGAAAGTTGGACTGCTATTCCATACTTTGAGAGAACACCAAGACCCACGAATCCAATCAATAGACCTGCTTACCAAGGTGCTAACCCAATTAGTGATATTTTCTCATTACAGGCATTGAGAAGTACGGTGAAGTATCTCCCAAGAGCTGTCAAAGATCCGGAAGATCATGAGGCACAGAGTCAGATGTTGTTAGCTGCCACATTAGCAGGTGTTGGGTTTGGAAATGCTGGTGTTCATCTGTGTCATGGTATGTATATTAACGTGCTTCGAAAAAGGAACCTCAGCTAATTGATGACTCAGGAATGTCATACCCTATCTCAGGTCAAAATCCCGGATACAAACACGCAGGATATCAAGTCGACTCGCCCATCATTCCACATGGTGTCTCGGTAGCCGTCTCCGCACCAGCTGTATTCCGATTTACTGGGCCTTCAAATCCGGATCGTCATCTGGCTGCAGCAGAAGCATTTGGCGTTGACATTTCAAATGTCAAGCAGGAAAGTGCAGGAGAGGTTCTGGGAGAAGCTATCGAAAAGTTTCTGGCTGGATTGGGTGACCAGCCAAAGGGGTTGAAAGACCTTGGGTTCAAGAGGGAACATTTGGATGATTTGGTAGAAGGAACGATTCCACAAGCGAGAGTGCTAATGTTGGCTCCTGGGTTGGCGGCGGAGGTCAATGAGGAGAGAGAGCAGTTGAGGAATTTGTTTGAGGATGCTATGGAGCATTAGGTTGGAGATGGAGTCTGGTGTAAATAAAGGCAAGCGTCAGAGAGCTCTGTACGCTTACATAATCTGGACATATTAGTTAGGGTCCCAATACACTGACGCCCCGGCGTCAGTTTAGAGCTGACTAAGCGCGGGTTTTCACGCCCCCCCACCACCGAAATGCGCGCGCGTCGCATTTACATCTACCAGCACTGTACTTTGGACTGTAATCAATGCACGCCTGACATAGCTACATAGCGAAAATGGACGTTCAACTCTCGCTGTCGCCACTGCCCTTACATTCACCTGAGCAACCACTTGAGCCAGCGTCAGCAGATGCCACCCCTCATACGTCTATGCCACTGCCTCCAGAGGCTATATATAGCTCTAAAGAAGAGCTATATACTTCAATTCAAGCCTGGGCAGCACATCATTGCTATGCTTTTCGTATTGGACGGTCAACAAAG
>CAJVRM010000208.1:35140-110009 GCA_911693285.1 Hymenoscyphus albidus | reverse complement strand
AGATTATAGCATGGCTAGATAACGAGGAAAAGAAGGAGCAAGATGAGTATAATATGCTTGAATCAGAGTTTATTAGGAATAGGAATAGGAATACTGAGAATAGGAGTAGGGATATATGGGCTAGACTTGAGGAGGAGTATGCGCGAGACTCGGAGCGATATATATTGTAGGATTTATTATATATTATTTTGTTAAGCATGTATTAATTATAGGTATAAGTAGAGTGTTCGTGGATGGTGGGGGGGCGTGAAAACCCGCGCTTAGTCAGCTCTAAACTGACGCCGGGGCGTCAGTGTATTGGGACCCTATTAGTTAGAAAGACTCAAGATTTTGATAGCCTTGTTGTTTTGACTTCCTAGAACAATGTGTAATAGTTCCAGGAACCAAGAATAAACCCAATGACTGATTTAGCAGTTCATGACAAACACAGCAATTCACCCAAGAACATGAATCAGTCAGTCAAGGTGGCCAATTTGGGGATGATTTTGCCTTTGAGTTAGTGAATTGCGGTCACTTCTCTGTTCACAGGAGGAGGAATCCCGTGATAACAGGAGATGCAACTCAAAACACACCCTTACCAAGAGATCACCTGCAGTCTCCTACGCACCACTTGATTCATTCTACGCGCAAAGAGACCCACTTCCAATTTCCTCCAACGAAGAAGTTTTCCCAGGTCACGTGAAAATGACCAAACCGAAAAATCTGCGCCAAAAATTAGCGTGCACAGACCAGGTATGAGGAGTATATAAACTCGCACCCTCCACACCTTCTTCCCTCTCCAGACGATCTTACTGTAAGCCAACCATCCCCCTCAACATTTGCTCCCACAACCGCTAACCCATCCTTCTACAGTCATAGAATCATTTCTATAGTAAACGTCCTCTTCTGAGTTTCTCTCACGAGCCTCAGACTCCAACCCGGACGATGAGCCGATCCTCGATGCCCAAGAGTGAGGCCTTTTTACTCCCGCACTGTCCGTGAGGATGGCGGTGTTGCGATTGTCGCAAGACATGATGTGATGCTGTGTAGGGAGTGGCGATGATCTTAGCCCTTTTCCTGGTGTTCTTCGGACGTGGGATTGGGGTGGGTGTCGATGGACGTCTGACGGGCTGTCTTATCTTTTTTTTTTCATTGCATTTTCTGCCTGCTGGTGGGGTGTGAAGAAGGAATGTCTTTTGAGGTGGTGCTTGGGTGGGTGGATTGGGTGGGTGGTGAGGGAGAATGTGAGGCAGGACTTGCTGTCGTCGTCTGTTAGTGAACTGCTTGAGTTGAGGCTGGAGGAGAGTGCCCTCGGGATGGCGTGACTGTCCTTGGGCTGCTGAACTGCTCTCGTCTTTCCGTTTGCTTACCTGCTTTGACCAATTCTCAACTATCGCGCGACCACTTCTTTTGAAGGCAGATGCGATGGTGTATGGTCTGACACGATCAACCCTCTTGCAGTCGTCATTTAAGGTGAATGGCACGAGATTTTGACACATGCTGGGACAGCCTCATTGGGGCGCCAACTCCAAGGGAGGTAGAAGGATGTTGCAGAGCAAGTGTATTACGGGAAAAGAATTGTCTCAATTTTTACTCTATACTTTCGGATTGTGGTACTATACATTCCGATCGTAGTAGTCAATGGCCACCGCTATCTACTCACCATCCGAACTTTCCTCTTCATCTCTCACATCATCAAACCACTCATCCGCCACAACCTCATCAACAGTAATCCTACTCCTCGGATCAACCACCAACATTCTTCTCAACAAAGCCAAAAACCCATCAATCCACTGAAACAGGCCATACGGGTGCTGTAACTGATACGTATCACGCAGATCCATCCAGAACTGCGCAGGAGTCATGCCTTCTAGCATCGACCCAGGAGGTCCACCTACCGGTCTCCTTCCCAAATGCCATCGCTGAGGAATCGGACCAATTTTTCGCTCGATTTCCCAGAAGAAGAAATTCGGGCTTTGGGTGTGGTCGAAGAGGTTACAGTCCTCTTTGAATACGAATTTGAACATCTGGATCTGGTCAGTACATATATGCATTGTGTGGGAAGATGTGGAAGGTTGCGTCTGCCTACCGTACATGCCAACGCCCAAATATCAGAAGGGAAGCCGCCGAGTCCGATACCCGGATTGCCATTGAGTCCACGCGCCGTAAACTCCGGAGCGCGCACCGTGGGTTGCATCGCATAGACGTGATCACGGTATCTGGTGTAGGCATTGCTCATGTCTATGATCTGAACACGGGTTTCTTCAAAAACCCCGCATTGTTTGGCTTCCTTGAGAAGGTCTTCGATGTAAGAGCCTCGAAAGAAATCACTTGACACCAGGTACTTTGGGTATTTTCTGAATTCCTTCTCCGTTGGTGTCTTTGGAATGATGGGAATTACTTTTGGGAAAGGAGGATTGGATTCAAACCCGCGCCGAAAATTCGGTAATCGCAGAGCGAGATTCGCATACCAAAGATCACCATGCGTTGCCCCTCTATGGTGGAGGAACGCCAGTCCTTGAGCAATCTGGAAAAAGTCACGTTTGATATCGATCCGTCGACGGTAATGTCCAGTAGAATACAGGGTTTTCAAGGGGATTAAGACTTCACTGACGATAACCCAGTATACCTTCCAATTTCGCGTAATCTCAAAGCTATCGAGCATTTCCATGACGAACTCTCGACCTGCTTCTCGATCGTATTTATTGTCGTCTATATCGGTCATGGCGAAAAACTTGTGCATGTTAACTTCGGCTACTTTCCCTGCAGTGAGGAATTTGAGTGCGACGTGGCGTAATTCTGCATGGAGATCTAGTGCTAACCAGACGGTGGAGTAGGATCCCGATCCGATCTTCTGTATTACGCGGTAGCGAGAGTTGTAGATGTCGCCTAGATGGACCGGGGGGAGTCTTCCTATGGCATAGACGATGGGATTCTCACTGCGGAATCCTTCGATAGTGCTTCGATCGAAAAGGGGTGCTAGGATCTCGGGGATGCTTCCTTCTTCTTGTTGTCCTTTTCCTCTGGGTTTTCCTGGGACATCTTCTTCTTCCGTCTCGTTCCCTGATATCTGTTCTTCCTGGGCGCCGGATCCATCATCTCCTTTTATCAATTCCTCATACTCAGATTCCCCTTCAGCCTCGTCTTCTTCTTCGGCCTCGCATTTGTTCAGCCGCCAAAGAGGCCTCCGCGCCTGCTTAGGGTCCTTCTTCCTCTTTGGTTTTGGCGGAGTAGGAGGGGAACATGGTCGTTTCTCGGAAGTCATGCCGTTTTGTTGGGTGGTATCTGGTTCCTCTCCTGACTCGGATGGGATCTCGATATCTTGTGGTGTCTCTTTTTCTTCTTCGTTTACTGCTTTAGACCCCTCCTCTTCTGCTTTATTCTTACTCTCTGCTGCCTCTTCTTCTCCTTCATCATCCAGTGCTTCAGACCCCTCTTCTTCCTTCTTATTCTCTGCTGCTACCTCGCGAAGTCTCTCAAGAAGCTTCGGGGTACCTCCCGAAAGTCTCTTACTTCGTCGCGAAGCCATGGTGTGGTATTTGCGGTGTCGTTGGGTGGTGGATGGTGTGTGGTATCCCGCCACCGTGTCGCAACAATGCAGGATATATTTCTGAGGTGGTTGGATGGATGGGAGATGTCCCGTGTGTGGGGGTGGGTTGTATTTATGATGTCTACTGTACGTGTTATGGTACGTGCTCTAGTTCCATAGCGCTGCGCTGCTCTCACGGGGTCTATTACTTGCTACCCTTGAACGAGGATGGATTCACTGGGGGTTCGTAAGAGGGGGGGTAGATGGGGTTTCTTCTAGGTAGGTGGGTGGGTCGTATGGAGTAGGGTTATGTTGTTGGATATTTGATATTCACTCACTACCCACTAGCACTAGCTTCATTTTAGGGTATTTAATACTCACCTATACCCGCCCGTTTGATTTCCTGAACCAGTACTAGTCATCTTGTCGAATCATCAAATCAACTTTGAAAGAGAGTATTTGTAACTTTGATTCTGACGAAAGGACCAGCCTTTTAAGAAGAAACGCCTCTTGCAAGCGTACAACAACAATCAGTGAAGTTGTTGTTGTGTTGTGGACAGGTGATAGAATGGATCAAACGATATATGTAAGCTTGCTTAGTTACCCTCGAAACGCAAACACATCCTTTACAAGTTCAAGAGTCCTCCCCTTTCTAGTGAATAACGGGTTATATGTAAGTGAAGTGAAGTATGGAAAGACGAGTTTGTATTAGGCTACACTTACGATTATATACACGTAAGAGATATAGTTGTTACTGGGTAACCTTATATACCTCTCTAAGAATAAAATTATCCTAAAAACTGTGACGACACGTACGCAAGGCCCACGGTGTAGGTTGTGGAATCGTAGAACTGTCAATTAAACAAAGATTCTAAGCTGAGGAGAAGAGGAGAGCTCGAGAGAGCTTCGATCTAAATACTTGGTGTGGGTCGCTAAGCGAGACCACGTGATCCGAATGGTGGTGACGGTTAGAACCGTCACAAAAACCTCGTATAATGAAAATAGTTATATAAATAATATAGAATAAATTAAATAATTATTACCGTGTAATTTTAATTAGTATAGGTATAATAAGAGAATTATTTTATTTATACTAGGAGTTTGGGAGAATAACGTTTTAGATAAGTTAAATAGATTCGATCTAAATACTTGGTGTGGGTCGCTAAGCGAGACCACGTGATCCGAATGGTGGTGACGGTTAGAACCGTCACAAAAACCTCGTATAATGAAAATAGTTATATAAATAATATAGAATAAATTAAATAATTATTACCGTGTAATTTTAATTAGTATAGGTATAATAAGAGAATTATTTTATTTATACTAGGAGTTTGGGAGAATAACGTTTTAGATAAGTTAAATAGACTTACTAGAGCGCTAATAGGTATCTTACCTTATTTTACTTAAGAAGTATAGAGTTAATTTACGATATAATATAATATCTACTAAATATTTATTTAAAATACAAAAATATCTATATTACCTTAGTTTTCTTAAGAGAGGAGTTATTAGTGTATTAAATTCGAGTAGCTAAGTAGTAGTATCTAATTAACTTAACTCGCTAATGTAACGAATACTCAAACTGGCTAACTAAACTTGGCTGGGTGTTCGCTGGTTGGTATGCTATGATAAGAAGAAGACTATCGGGTTGTTCACTTGGAAGTGAACTCGTTACTTGTATCAAAGATGTCAAAACTAATATGATAAGATTGATAACTAAGTTGAGCACGAAGCTCCTATCTAATGGCAGACGTGCCAGTCTTATATAGAACCTCAGTTCTTTGTTCCAACTGTTGGATCGCTCTGATCGCTCGCCTCAGTCGCCTTAGTCGACAGGCGACTCAAGCGACTCAGGCGATCGGATCACGTGATGCTTTCTTCCTAAAGAAATCCTTGGATCGGTTAGCTACCCTAACCGATCCCTATTTGCTATAAGTCTATGGAAGTGCTTAACCTGTCAGGGCGCCGCCTGGTCTTCACTCATCACGTATGCACGTGATGAGTGACACCTAATTACTCTCGAGTCGTTATATACCGAGTAGGAGCTGATCTAGTCTCCTAAATTAATAACTCCTCTAGTATATTAAAAGCCTTTTTCGTAATATAGAGATTATTACGTAATCGAATCGGATAGCTATTTGATAGCTCGTCTATCTAATTATTACTACTTAATTTAGACGTATATTATAGTATTTTAAGGAAGTAGTTCTTATTGTTACGGAGTTGGAGGAACTGGGGGCGGATCACATGTAGCATGGCCCGTGCGTGCTACTGGACTGCTGTATTTAGGCTCTCGTTCCTCTGGAACTCTCTTCTTCTCTCACTTAGTTGTTCGTTCAATATAGCAGTTTCCGGTTTGACTCAGTATTCATCACAGCAAGCAGTGGTTCACTCCACACGGTCACACTTATAGTATAGAGCCGAGGAATATATACTATATATAGCTATTAGAGCTATAGTTTTTGTACGCTTATTACGTGTATAACGTTTCTAAAGGAGGGATTTTATAATTAATATATAAATATATACTTATATACATAAAGAAGTAGGTAAGGTAGCAGTAGTAGTAGTAGTTATAGTAGGTAGAATAAGCGAGTTGTAAATATAGAATTCTAAATATAGCTTAAAAGCCGTTTTTACTTTTTATATAGGATATTTTAAAAGAAGATAGATTATAGTATTTAGAGTAGTATTTGCTTTAAAATCGATATACGAGCCAAACGGTTTTAACATTCGATACGAATCAGGTCTTGTATCGAGTGCTAAACTCTAATTTGTATAGTGGAACCCTGATTCGGAATCAGGATTTTTTCGAGCCGAACAGGCCGTAAGACTCCTCAACACACATCCAAACTCAGTACTAGGCTACAACAGATAAATTCCAGCCAAACGATTTTATACTAAATATATAATCCGAGTTATATTCCGACGGGATAATAGAGTTTCCGCGAATATAGTAGTATCCAGGGTACGCATCCGAAAACTGTAACTCGATAAAATCCGAGCCAAACAGGGCTTAGTTTCTGGAGCGGGTGGTGTAAGTTTGGCGGCCAAGAATGCGGACTTCAAGGTGAAATGGGCTCTAGAACAAGACAAAAAGATTGCGAATATCTGGAGAGCAAACAACGAAGGAGAAATGTATGAGATGAACTCGAGTAAATTTCTTAACAAGAAGAAACTCCCGTGGGTTCCGGTTATACATATGTCTCCTCCTTGTCAACCAGTTTCCGTTGCCCACACTGGAAAAAACGACAAGGCGAACTGGCATACGATTTTGGTTGACACGCCCAGGATTCTCAACAAGCTTAATTCGGCCATTGGTGTTTACCTTTGAAGAAACACAAGGAATGATTCGCGTAGGTAAAAATCTCCGAAGGAAGAACGAACTATTTAACAAACTCGTCGAAACGGGTGTCACTTTTCCATGGCGTCAAGTGGTTTTCCAAGACTACGGAGTAGCAGTCAAACGGAGGCGAGTGGTTGGACTTGGAGTAGCGTACGGTTATCAACATTTACAGGAGTCCCAGAACAAGATATGCTAACGCTTTCACTAGGCCAGGCGAGAGAATTCCGCAATTCCCAAAGCGAACTCATTGCAGATACGGCAAGAAAGTCCCCGGTCTATCACCCCTCGAGACGCCATACGAAATCTTGAAACGGATCCCGCAAGATGAAAGAAGCACAAAAAAGACCAACTTCGGAAAATAAAGAGACGTTGGGATGGAACCCATATATGCGCCCATTGGCGATGTGACGACTAAGGAGACGAACTGGGGAGTTGATTATACTGGTCAATATGTCATGAATAATAGAGAGAGAGGGGATCTGATCACAATGACCGGCCATCACTGGCCAGTGGGACAGGAGATTGCAAACAAGAAGGCTATAAGCAACGCTGTTCCGCCGAAAGGGTTAGAAAAGCTCTTCGAGGTCATCCGAGAGTGGCTGCAACTTCGATATCCAAAGAGTAAGAAGAATTAAGACCACTCCTTAGTTAGAGAGCATTACCAGAAATCTTTCAGCAGCGAGCTTGACGGGGTTGAACAGACGAAAGAAAAGAGGGATTGGCTTGTTGGGATAAAATAGTTACAGGTGCAGAAATATATATAGATTTCAATATATTTAAGCCACCGAATTAAAGAATTTGATACTATTTCAGTCGATTATTGCAGTATGAACGCACCCACCACGGTACCGATCCGATTATCAATCTCTAAACTAGAAATGCCAGTAAGACTTCCACCACAGACTTCCGGAGAAGGCAATAATTGAGGCTTTTGGTACTCAGTTGCTTAGCTGAATTCCCTCAGTGGGCAAAGCCTTGCTTTGCTGCTTTGTCAAGGTGACAACGGATGGAAAAACGCATCCCACTTTCTAAGCAGTCAACACCTGATAAGAGATTTATTGACTATTTCGGAAGGCAAAGATGCCAAATGTTCAGGGCCTGGTTTCTCAGCTTCTGGTCTACTTACTTCGAATACCCGCTCTGTCGTCAGCGGCTTGAAATAACCCGGCTATTTGTAAATTGATCTATGGTTGAAATGCTGTTTTCCACCCACCCATCGCATGAGTTAACGGTAAATGTAACGTTCGCCTGCAAGGTACAGATGATGATGAATAAGCAAGTGGCTTTTTAGCCCCCACAGGTATATATTATATACCCAGCCACTCTCCGCATTCTAAATTGAGATACCCTTAATTTCTTCACTTCTCATTAAGACTTCCGCTCTAGATTGGTGCTCTTGTATAAGTGTTGTATATTTCATTTGTTGAAAGGAAATCACTGGCGAGGGTCAGTTTCTTGGACCATAGAAAGAGACATGGATAATCCGGGGCTTGATAAGGAGAATAAGTAACGAATTGTCTTACTCTCTTAGTGGTATTCGTCAAGTATGCTAATATTGTCAATACGATAGCTCTTCTAGTTCCAAATCGTTTCCATTCATCGTATCGACCGATCAAAGTAAACCCGACAAGAAAACCCGGAAACTGGTCAAGCAACATGTCATGCGAGACATTGCTCTTGCCCGAAGAAAAGGCAACAAGAATTTCAGAAGTCCTCATATTCAAATTCCTTTGGTTGTACCGGAAATTAATGGTGGTGACTGGCTTCCACTTGCTTCTGGTGAGTAAAGTCAGATAGCATTCAATTCTTTCAAGTTGTGATTCTGAACTATAACAGAACCCAAGATCGATAACCAAGAGGTGAATCAAATCGTGGAAAGAATTCTTGCACCCAGCCCTTCTCTGGAGAGACTTGGAGCAGGAATATTCGACCCCATTTTGCCATACCCAATTGAGATGGACCACACCAGTCGAGGCTTGATAGATAATGGTAACTGACCCGCTCACGGAGATCCAAATTTGCTGACAACTCCGTCTTCCTAGCTAATCTATCAAATAGTATTTGACACTAGAATGAATACCATGAAGCCCTACCGAGATGCATTCTTCCACATCGCCATCCACGACCGCTCAGCATTCTTTCAACTCCTCGCCAACACCGAACTTTTACGCAACTCGCAAAAGGCCTATGAGTCAGATGGCAAAGCACAAATCTCGTATACAGCCGCGAAATACCATGCCAAAGCAATCAAACTTGCCAATTCGAGGCTTCCGAATTCGGAAGATGCGGTTAGTGATGGGATTATTTCGACGGTTTTGATTATGGCTGTTTACAATGTGAGTCTTTTTTCCCTCCTCATTGAATTATGAAGAGATGTACTCAAATGAAGGTAGCATATTTTGCAGGACTTCAAATCTTGGAATATACATATGAGTGGACTTAAACGAATTTTGGAGCTGCGTGGGGGAATCGAGACGTTGCAAACGACCCCTATATTGAGACTTTTGATATCATGGTACATTCCCTTTCTTGTTCTCACAACAAAGTCCTATCACTAATAGCAGAACAGGCATGATATATCTGGTTCCTATGCCCATGATCAAGAACCGCATTTCCCATACCCTATAATCTCATTACCAACCCTACCGACTCCAGATGTCCCACCCTTAGCACCGGTCCAACATCTTATCAACACCTTTTCATCCTCGTCATATACCGCAGTGGCGCAAAACTTACTAACTTTCCACTCATATCATGAGATTCTCCGTTATGAGAACAATTGGCCGGAGGGTCGTTTAATCAGCGACAAAGTGGTCTCTGGATTTTGGATGAACCGAATCATACAGATACTTCTCTGTCTCAAAGGACCCATGTATTCCCCCAATTCATTCCTGGAAGGTGTAGAAGAGACTGGAAATAGCACCAAAGAACTTGATCTTCAAACATTAGCCGAAATCTGGCGACTGGGAGCCCTTCTATATCTTGCTGAGATTCGGAGAAGAATGGGCACGTGGCCTGTGAGAACTGAAGTGTATGTCAGCAAAGTCCAGCGCATTTTCAGACGATATGATGTGAGCAATTCTCAAGTTTGGAGAGGGGTTGGAGTGCTGAAGCTTTGGGTGCTTGTTCTGGCAATTTTTGAGGCGAGAAATGTGGGAGAGAGGAGTTTGTTGATAGAGGATTTGAGGAGTGTGATGTGCCACGAACATCTGAGCTCATATGAAGAACTCAGGAGTGCGTTGCATGGTATGTTTTGGGATGGGAGTATTTTCGATGAGAAGTTGAAGGACTTTTGGGAGAAATCTTGGGCACAAAGTCGTGATTCATGATTGCGAATGATGTTTGTGGGGAGAGAGTAAAACTCACTCTAGGATTCTGTGACCATGAAAGGAATGGAGTGGCAACATAACTGAGGCTACTTAGCAATGGAACGATGGCGTTGATGTTAGACTGAGAGAAGAGGAGTGATGGAGTGATGGGCGTCAAGATTGGAACTCTACAGTTGGTGCGATGTGCTGAATACGGAATCCTGCCTTCTGTACCATCTATTCCCAACATCTAACCCAAAAGCAACTTCTCCGAAGTCTTTTTCTTGTACTGAGTCTCCCATTCGGGACTTGCAACAAAAGCACATTGTCAGGAGTGGAGGTCATATGCTCTTGATAAACTATTAGTTCGTAAGTGTAGCTGATAAGTGCTTTTTAGTTTCCCAAATGACTTCCCTATCACCAAGTAAGGTTACCATGTTCCACAATCTCTGCCCAATTCTATCAAATTCTGGCAACATCACACAGGTACCGTCATACCTAGATCCGTGCTTTTCATGTACAGCACATGGTATCCGCTTATCTGATACGCATTTTACACAGTGTTACTCATGTACTCGGAGTAGCGTTTTCAAACTGCATGTTTGACGTGAGCGACTTGGAATCGATAGATTTGCCATACTGCGCTAAGAACGAACATTGGATGGTATCTCCGAAAAGGCTGTGATTTACCGATGACCTATCTATCTCTTCAGGTCCTGAAAAACTTCCGGTTATGTACCGAGAAGACGCTGTTTCGAACGACAAATTTCTTACTCTACCTACAAAGGTCGGAAAAATACATAAACAGTATTAGTAGACTCTGGATTAACTTATTGATACTTTTACTAGTACTTATATATTGTTTTGCTACATCGTTAGGATATAGTGTTTGAAAGATGCGAAAACAAGTGTAATTTAGGAGGAACAAACTATAGGAGATTTCTTCGGGACCCGTACTCGTAGAGATTCTATGTATTCCAAATAAATCGCCACTCAGGTTCTACCATATTCATGATAAGAGAAAAGAGGCATACAAAACCACCACCAAAACTGACACACCCTCGAACAAAAAAAAAGGAAAAGAATAGATACGAAACCCAAATCACAAGAAGGAAACCCCATAGCCACCCTCACCTCACACCCCCCAATTCCCAATCAAGATCCCTCAAACCCTCTTATTAGCAAACCCAATCCTCGTCTGCCCCGCATCAAAAACAACATACTGAGCCTTCAAAAGAATATCCCCCCAAATCAAAAAAGGCAACCCGCCCTTATCCTGGATACCCCCATAACACGTAGTCCCAGTGCGATCCACCTGCCCATAGCGCACGTAACCACCCGGAATCACACCTCTATAGCCACCCGACAGCCCAAAGACGAAATCAGGCAGGATGGACGGGCAAGGGTATAGCATAGCTCCGTAGAAGGCATCGTACGTGGCGCCTTTCACGTCCGCGTAGTAGGCTTTGACGACCGCGGAGGGGAGCAGGAGAAGCGTGGTTCCTATATCGGCTATGGAGTCCATGGGATAGGAGGTGTAATTTGGGGAGGAAGAACCGATTTGGAAGCCATCCGCGCTGAACTCCCAGAATCCGCGACGTTTATTGATGGGCGTGTAAGCGATGCTCCCTTTGAACTTCTCTCTCTCTACCTTCCCAAAGGTATACGTCCCAGCAGCGCCCTTCTTTAAGTCCACCGAGAAAACAGGAGCCGTAAGGCGGTCCTGGATATTTTCGAACCAGACCTTTTGCTGCGTTGGTACAACGGCGTTGAGACTGCTGAATGCCAGACCGAGCAAGCCCGAGGAGGCAGGGTCAGAGGTGAAGGATGAGGAGGCCTGGCTAGCGATTTCGAGACCTTGCTTGGACACTGTGATGCCACCAATGACAACGGTCTCGCTGACTACGGTTCCGCTGCAGAAGGAGCCGTCGCCGTATGAGATAGACCATATTTCACCATTTAGCAGCGTGGATGTAGTGGATGAGGAGGGGTTATAGAGCTTTTGTCCCGAGATCTGGGCTGTGGGGAGGATGGTTGAAAAGACCCACTTGTGGAAGTTAGATATATCTATTACTCGATTTTCCATTTGATAGCTCTTAGATCATAAGTCGTCTTTGATCACTCAATGCCTCTCTGAGTGTAACAAAGAAAAGTGAAAGACGCAGAAATGAGAACAGGCAATACTCACAAATCCGAACTTCCAGTATCGAAATCCAAATCTAAATCCTATGGCGGCGTCCCCAAAGCAACAGGACTAAGATACACCCTATCAAAGCTCGATGGAAACGGAGTGGCAGTAACACTCCCCGAGCCGTTACCCTTCGACTCTGCGAACTTAGCAACAGCCTGGGGAGGTTCGACATTATACTTATAAAACGCTCTCAAGTAAGCAGCCGGTCCATCATATCCTTTCCAATGAGGATTAGGTTTCTGCTCAAGAGTGAAAGACTTCAACGCATCGCGAGGCTCAGCAAGGATAGGGGTTGAGGAAACGAATTGGTGAAGTGGAAGAAGAGTGACTGCATAAGCAGTGAGAGAGAATTGTGAAATCATACTGTAGTTCCTGATGATGAGAAAAGGGGAGAAGGGGGCTTCAAGATATATAGATATGGGAGGGGCAGTAATTGAGTACAGACAGCTAAGACCAGGTAATACAACAGCAAGTATCACTTCAAAGCCCCTCAACACTCTGCTTCAAACCGTGGGAAATACTACAACTTGCAGTATTCCCTCACAACACTTTCTTTTTCTTGGCTCTTGAGATCATCATTGCCGATCGAGCTGTCGTGCCCATCATCACGTCTTGCTTGTTCAACCCTATTTGACCCGGGTTATATCTCCCGATCGCTTTAGGCAGTTGAACCTTGCTTTTAGACGAGATATGGATTTGGTGAGACATAAAGTAGAGCAACTTGGGAACCAATCAATAACAGCAACAGAAAGATTCAAAGTACACAAGCACGAACGTGATATGGATTTTCCAAAGTTGTCATCCTGATGATCTTTTGCAATCAATTACAATTTGCCTATCCTAGACTTCTGGATAGCACTTTTTCGGCATTCTGCAGCTGGCCCATCTGCAATCTTGCGAGACCCAATCTTTCTGTACAATTGCCGAAGATTCACCAAGTAGATTTCACACACACATGTGCGAAAAAAACAAATAAAAATGCTTTCAAGAGGATTTAGCATTCATAAGCCATTTTATGTGACAGAATGCAACCGATATCGCCCCCCATTTCGCAAACAGAAACCCATTTCCCATGCAAAATAATAACCATTTACCGATTGGACTTGGCGACACGCTCCAACTCATCCTTTTTCTTGATAGCGTATGAGTTACTGCTTCCCTTTGCAGCGTTGATCAACTCTTCAGCCAAGCACTCAGCCACTGACTTGACGTTTCGGAAAGCGGCCTCACGAGCACCGATGGTAAGGAGAGCAATAGCTTGGTTGACACGGCGGAGGGGGGAGACATCAACGGCTTGACGACGGACGGTACCAGCTGAACCGATACGGGTGGAATCTTCGCGAGGACCGCAGTTGACGATGGCATCGACGGCGACTTGGATAGGGTTTTGGTCGGTCATGATGTGGATCTGGGAATTTTCGTTAGTATATTTTCCTTCTAAAATGTCTCGCAGGTTTGACGCACGATCTCGAAAGCGTGTGCAACAATTCGGACAGCCATTAACTTCTTTCCGTTGTTACGACCATTCATCATCAGAGAGTTGGTGAGACGCTCGATGATTGGGCATTGTGCCTTTCTGAATCTCTTTTGTGCGTATCGTCCGGCGGAGTGGGAAATGTATACTGGCGCACGGATTTGGATGTAATCGCTGTCGACTTGTTAGCCATGTTCCCTCCCAATTCCATCGCTCTCCAATGCGCTCCCAGTCGTTTCGGGCTCGAATAAGGGAATCCTTACGTCAGGGAGATATCGCGGATTTCGACATCTTCGTATGACCTGGAGGAGGAGAAAGTCAGCAATTGCGCGTCGATTGTTAATTTTTGATGGTATCGCCATCTCAGCCCCTCCCACAGGTCGCAACTTACCACTTGTTGAAAAGCTTGATGCTTCCAATCTCCTCGGTGACATCCTTTGGCAGGACTTGGTAACCACCCTCAGCAACTTCGATTTCCTCGCTGTCAGACATGGTGGTCGTAATTTGGGCGAGTTGTATGTTGTCGGCGTCTCGTACTGGATTTTGGATTTTCGACAAAATTGAAGCACGCCCTGCTCCGTTGTGCGATATCTGGAAGGGCGCTAATCCGTGTTGGGCACTAGTGGGGTTCGAAGCGAACGAACCCTTGTACATGCCAAGACCTTGAAAATCTCGACCTCGGTCTTGCATCACAGAGAGCCGGAGCGCTGGTCATCTCTTGATTTTGATATACGGAGTAGGTTCAAGTGATTGGATTTTATTATCTCTTACACTCTTTGGTCCCAAGAGGAGCTTTGATAGACCTGCAGTTGGCTAAGCTTGGATTTGTGATGGAGTCCATTCATCTCTTGATCTACTGCCTCTAACATTAGCAGCTAGTACCTATAAATATACATGAGTTGATTTTGGACGGTGCAAAATGTCAATTACTTGGAAATTTGATCAATCTGAAAAATATGGTCAGAAGAAGACAATAAAACACACTTTAATCACTTGTAATCTGTCTTAACAAGGCTTCATTGGACATAAGAATCGTTGATGAATGCCGACCAATAATAAGCCTTGAAAGTCTAGGTCTTCAATGACTTCACGCGAGGCTACGAGGCTAACCATAACCATAACCATCTTTTTCCTCTGCAAGCTCCTACTCACTTCTCATCACCTGCATCCATAATATTAACATCCATCATCAAATTCAAGCAACCACCATCATGGGACTCACACCTATAAAAGTGCGCGGGAAACGGAAAGCTCAAGCTCCGGCTGTTAGAGAAAATGGACGCAAATCTCAGGTAAGAAAGTACTTCATATGATTTTATAGTTGGCGCGCTCACCAAAAGGTTTTCACGTAACCTGTTTTCTAACTCTGAAACAGAAACGAGGACCTGGACGGCCTATGAGCTTGCCTTCATCGCGATCTTCTTCAAGGATGTCTTCTCCAGCAAACATGGAGAAAAGACTTGAAAAGGCCCCGAAAAAGCGGTCGCTCAAGAATCTTAAACCGCAACGCAAAATGTCACTACTCGAGAAACTTCCTATCGAGTTGCTAGAGAGGGTGTATCTCTATGCCCTGAACATAGCACTTCCAAGGTCGAGTCCCATTATTGGGGGGAAGTTAAGTAGCGAAATGATATACATACAAACCATCACAGCGGCTTTTGGGTGTACTTGGCTCGATTCGTTAGAACGTGACGAGACCACGATTGACAGCGAGCTATCCCAGTACGGCGGGTTTGACCCCGGTATCGAAGGCATCCAATTTCAGGTGAGCTACTTGGATCTCCTTATCTGAACAAGATCAGAATGGACCGATTGCGTCTCAGTCGTTTCATTCACGCCCAATTCTAATAGCTAAATTAATCTACTAACGTTGCGATTTTTCATAGAGTGTCGTATTGAGATGTCGGTGGTTGTCTCTAGGAGTGTTGTTCAAGGCGAAAGACAACTGGATTCAATACATCGCTCCTCGCTCAGTGCCCCACCATCTTTGTTAGTCCAGATGCCTTGCTCATATTGAACCCGAATTAACCGACAAAATTCAGGGTTCGAAGACCGACATCTAGAAGGAGATACAAATTGCTCTTTTTGGACAGGTCTCTCGTTCTCCAAACATGAGGAAATTTATCATTCGAGGAGCGCAGCTGAGCATTTCGACAGAGAATATGAAAGATTCTTGAGATTCGCTTCACAAGACTATCCCGCTCCCAGCGCGGTACTGAACTTGCTTGATCGCTCGGGAGACGTCGATCACCGTGTGGATATTCCGGAAAGCCTACTCACTGGACAGCCATTCTGGACCAATGAGCAGAGAAGATTTTTGTTTTGGATCGTGAAGTCGGGAGCCGTAATACAATGGCAGACATCTACAAATGGCGAGAGCGCGTCGATTGGCTTAAAGAATGCCATATCAGCTGGTGACATGCAGGTTATTCTTTTGTTGGTCTGCGCGGGCATGAACCAACGCATTAGCTATGATGTACTGCTACACGCTCTTCACAATGCACCAGAGGGTAAGTCACATCTTTTCCTGAGGCTACTGGAAACACATTCTAGACATTATCCTCAGTCATCAAGCTTTGCGGAAATCTCTGTTCTCAAAAGTCCTAGAAGGATTTCATGGCTCTTTGAGGGCCTTTGGATGGTTAACTGTTTAGGTCCCAAGCTGACTTTGATACCTACAGACAAATTGCTAAAGGTCATGAACCACTTACTATTCAATATCCTCGAACATCCTCAAGGCGAATCAATCAATAATAACCAATGGGCGGATCTCAAAGATGAATTGTTGGGTTTGGAGAAAAATGGGAGTGAAATGATGCGCCAGCTTGCCCGATCATTATGCGAATCTCAAGCATTTATAGCTTTAGACCAAGTTCACTCTTATGACAAATTTCTCAAAACCTAATGATTAAAGGTAGCATGGCAGAAAATAAGTTTGGGGTTGTTAGTACAAGTAATAGTAATTGTGTCCTGGACAAGGTTATGGGAATGTGCTGGTGTCAACGAATATATCAAATCAGGTTCAATAGAAAGAAATCGAGAGATTCATGTATTCAAGATAACTTTGGAGGGCACGTTCGTATTCAAGTACCTCCTGTTCTCAATACTGTAAGTGTTCTAGGTTTACTTTTTTTGAAAATCCGCTTTCTGGTCATGTGAACTCCTGGTGAGCAGAAGAGCCCTGGCCCAAGCTCCACTCTTCAAAATATTGCATTACGAGCTCGACAGGTACCCTCCAATGCGATGGAAGCAACATCATCTCGTGAGAGAATTTGATAGCCTTTTCGCTGCGATGAGACCAGCTCTCTATACCCCGGCGCCATCAACAGCACTCCTGAAATTCCTTAAGTCGCAATCCGAGTCAGTTTGCTTTTTTACCGCCAATACTGGACAAAGCCCTCAACTCTACCACACAGCACCGCGAGCTACTTTACGGCTCTGCACATCAAGTTTTTCGAGAGCACCTAGAAGATGTCTTTCAACAACTGCTTCGCGATGCGCCCCTGTCAAATCTGGGCCTGCTAATCTTGATTTCCTGCGGCCGAAGCCAAATACATCCGCCCTACAACACCGGGCGCAAAGCCGACCTACGACATGTATTAGACAGGCATACACAAAAGGAGCAATCCAAGGACGCCGGAATGCTTCAACAGGCTTCAGAAAGTGGGCGCAAAAGATATGGGGCACGAATCGCTCGAAAGGCGGACGAGGACTACGACCAGACGATCTCCCAAAAGGACGAAGTGAAGGCTCGGAGACGGCAGTATTTAGTTTAGGACGTGCTGTTTCGGCGAAAGCTGCAGCACAACCCAAGCTGAGATGTACAGAGTTGGATGAGAATGGGAATGTGACATTGGCGAGTGGCGAGTTCAAGAAGAGCGAATTGATTGCTAAAGTACGGAACATTCTATCTTATTTGATGCCGAGGACAATGCTGATTTGTTTGTTAATTAGTATGGCCTGCTTCCTCGTGATCTCAGAAAAATTGATTCGAGTCTCCTGCCGCATATCCTCGTTCGCCCGTCTGCAATCCTAATCAATCTTCTCCATCTGCGAGTTCTGATAAAACATAATCGCGTTTTGGTATTTGATGCGTATGGGACTACGGATTCATATAATCAATCAGCGTTCATATACGATCTCGAGGATAAACTACGGGCGAAACAGGGTTCACTGTTAGCGGGAGGATTGCCATACGAGTTCCGGGCTCTGGAAGCGATTCTCATTTCTGTCATTACGAGTTTAGAAACGGAATTTGAAGGTGTCAGAGAACCTGTTGTAAGAGTATTGAGAGAGCTCGAGGAAGATATTGATAGGGATAAGTTAAGGGGCTTGCTTATTTATTCCAAGAAGCTGGGTACCTTCGAGCAGAAAGCGAAACTTGTACGGGATGCTATCGATGAACTGCTGGAAGCAGATGATGATTTGGCATCCATGTACTTGACTGAGAAAGCTCATGATATTGCACGAGGAGAGGATGACCACACTGAAGTTGAGATGTTGCTCGAGTCCTACCACAAACTCTGTGATGAAATCGTCCAAGAGTCCGGGAATTTGGTTTCCAACATCCGTAACACGGAGGAGATGTAAGTTTTCTCACCTTTCCATTTAAATCAACCAAGTTATTAACATTAGACTCAGCGTAAAAGCAATCCTCGATGCAAACCGCAATTCCCTCATGCTCCTGGACCTCAAATTCTCCGTCGGCACCCTAGGACTGACCTCCGGCACCCTCATCGCCGCTTTCTACGGCATGAATCTCAAAAACTTCATCGAGGAGTCTGAATTTGGATTCTGGGGCATCACAGGTTCCTGTATGGTCTTCAGCACCATCGTTTGCGCCATTGGACTGGTCAAACTGCGAAAAGTTCAACGTGTAAGTATGTGGGGCGAGGGAGGCAGGCGAGGCCGCAATTGGCGGGTTGAAGAGCCGCTGCTGGATTTGGGCAGGAAGGAGAGAGCGGAGAGACATTTGAGGTTGAAGGTGGAGAGAAGTAGGGCGCTAGAGGAGAGACGACAGAGTGGGCTGGCTGGGAGGCAGGAGGCTGCTATTGCGGCTTCTACGGCTGTGGGAAAGAGGGTTTAGGATGGCGGGAATTGGGATTGGGGATTGGGGTCGGGGTCGGGGTCGGGGTCNAGTGGGCTGGCTGGGAGGCAGGAGGCTGCTATTGCGGCTTCTACGGCTGTGGGAAAGAGGGTTTAGGATGGCGGGAATTGGGATTGGGGATTGGGGTCGGGGTCGGGGTCGGGGTCAAGGGGGTTTGTAATATCATGTCTCTTTTTTAGGAGGGTGATGAGTGTATGATGTATCTGGGTAGCATGTATAACATTGGAGTTCTTAGGACGTAGGACGTTGAGATCTGGGATTTGGAAGGTCAGTTGGTTGGTTGGTTGGTGGATAGATGTTTGATGATGATGATATCTAGCCTCTTCGCTCTTATTCTTTTTTGAACATAGATCTCCGAGACTGTTTTCCTCTCAAATACTTTACTTTTGTCTTTGGTCCTTGTGAGGAGTGGGGTTTTTTTCTGGTCTGTGGAGGGTTTCTGTGATGCTTAGATATCTCTTCTACAGCTCAGAGCTCATCTTTGAAGGTATTGCGCAAAAGGAGGTTAGTGTGGACACTTTGGTTACAGTTCCTACGGAAGATAGGTTTGTTCACCCCAAGTTCTTTCCACAATCTCTTTTTCCACTAAGGGTTCACCCCACTTGGAAAGAGGTCTGGAAGGTAAGAGGCCTATATATTACTCTAGACGTATCATAAAACACTATTGTGCTAGACTTGTTTTAGCTTAAAACAGTTAACGCAATTGTCATAAATCATTTAAGTTAATTAAGATATATGCATTCCAAGTTTCCCAAATTACTCACAACTAGACTTTTTGTACGAGGCTTTTGGTATAATACTATTCTCGCCTAGTTATGTCTAGAGTAATAACCGTTTCTCTTACTAGATAGAATGGAATCACAAAAGAGCGGGTATTTTAGCGTATGTTCTTGGCTCGACTGTTAGATATTGGCATGCTCCTTTGGAAGTGTCGCATCTAGCTTTACACCAGAACTTTACCATGGGACAAATAAAGCATGAAAGGCATAATATGGCGGAATTTGTAGAAGTAGGGGTATGCACTGTCTGTCAGGCCTCATTTAGTCGTTGTATAATTAGGAAATTAGAACATCAATTACATTCTACCTCTCGCTTAGCTCTGGAGAAAAGAAAGGAGATATAACTTTACAACCGCTGCTGGTTGGGCAATTTTCCGCCTTTGCAGTACGTAAAATCCAAATTAAGGTAGCATACTGCAGACATGCTCAAATCTTTGCCTCTATGCTAGTCTATCTCAAGTGAACTGAATTCAGAAACCTGCATGTTGTCAAACCTCGCCGCAGGTCAACCATGACTGCATACGTGCATTTCAGTACCGAGTAGGGAGGCAACAATCCCCCATCAAAGCCTTGTACTTCTCCTCAATACCCCTAATCTTTCATTGTAAACTCCGCGAAAAATCGTAAGCTATGACAAATCCTCAAGCATGATTGACCATTATTAATGCGGGCATACCTCTTTGGGGTTTGTAGATATTTGTAATCCGTTTCAATCCACAATGCCACAAACCCCAGAAAATGGTAAGGCTGATTATTTTCATTCAACCAACCACGAGCGTGTAAATCAAACACCAACAAAAAACCAACTGTAGATCCCCATACTCCAGAACAGGACCCCATCACACCCCAACGTTAAAAATAAACCCAACACAGTATCGCATGCGCAGTTTTCTCATAGGCATTTCAAAACACTTCTTCGCATGTACCTCAGGGTGGGAGGAAGACACATACCTATTTATGTTGGTACCATCCCTTGGCAAAGACACAGCCATTCAACCCATAACCCTCGTATCATGACCCCTCGCTACAAGCCTCAACAAGGAATTGTCGGCCCATGAAGAGGCTCAGCACATCTCAAACACATCACTGTACCCAATCTACAACGCAAAAGCCTAAGCTCTCAAGTGTCCCGACCAACAAGAAGGATTCGCAGGTTGACAACCCCCACAATCAGCCCCCAAAGCCCCGTACCATGGGTATGTCGTGCAGGTACGGATAGGTCGAAGGCAGGCACATGGATAGCATGGGTGTATCCGGGTAGCTTTTTGCGTTTCAAGTAAGTGGGCTTTGTTGGTGTGATGGGTCAGTGGTACGTACAATACCTGGTTTCCACGCTGTCAAGGCGGATAAGCGAGCGGGGATACAACGTTTTTGTATCCTGAATGCCATCCTGATGCAACTGGGACACATGGTAGTGGGCGCGTAGTCAATCCCTCCTCCCCGTTTCCCGGGGGAGTTATCGCCGAACGTTTGGTTTGATTGTGTGTATGGCCTTGACTTGGAGGAAGGATGAGATGGGGGAGGGGTGGCATGGTATAAAATGGTTGTCACACCCTCGAAAAACTTCGTTAGTACTCATCTCCAAGCCCACGTTTCCTAGTCTCTTCTCTCATTTTACCGGAGGGGTAGAGTGTGTATTCTCCTAAATACCCAAATGGATACTTTCAGAAAACGAAAATTCGAGTCCCTGACTCACACCAAGTATCGCAAGGCACCACTACAGCAGCAGCATTTCGTCAAACCACTTCAGCTCATATGTGACTTCAACGGTTGCAAATCCACTTTCAAATGCCAGTTTAATCTCGTCCGACACCGTTCTTCCATCCATGGTTCGAAGCGAAATTGTCCGCAAGAAGGATGTCAGTACGCAACAGGAAGGAAGGATAAACTCAAGGAACACATCAGGAGGATGCACGCAAACGAACGTGAGTCCACAGACACATCAGGAGGATGCACGCAAACGAACGTGAGTCCACAGACACATCTTAGGAAAGAGATAAGATGATCTGACATGAATTGAAGCTCAAGAAGTGCGGCAGTTACGACAACTTACTCCAGCAGTAGAGATGATCCATCATATGTCATCACCAATACCCTCGCCCCAAACACCACAAAACATGATCAGCACCTCCTTCTTCGACGCACTGCAACAGAAAAACATGAATACCAGTTCCACCTACCAAGCAAGGAGCGGTTACGAAATCTACCCACAAACCTCAACCTCAAGTCTAGACATGTGTCTCAACGACCCCTACACCACCTTCTTCAGCACCATGATCTTCGACCGTCTCTGCATCAAGACCACCATTCCGAACCCCAGTGGTCACTCCACGGAAACAGATTACCACTCACTCCCCTCCAGTCCCCTGGATTTCAACGGGGTTGGGAGTTGGGATCCTTCAAGCACTGGTCCTGAGATCTACCCCGTGGATGACAACGACGCAGATGATGAGAAAGAGTATGAGGAGTGTGCAGAAAGCGATGGGTATTATAGTGGCAACGAGATGCAGTATGAGTACTACGGAAATGATAAGGAGATCTTTGCAGCGCAGGAGTATGTGACGCTGCAAGAAATCTCATTTCGGTCTTGACACTGGAAGGGGCTTCGTCGTTGCTGGTCACAGCTTTACGGTCTCTACCAAAACGAGAACACTGGGGTTTTTACGCTCCTTCAGCCAGCGAGCGTTAAGAACAGCGTTGAAAGCTCCCAGAAACAACGCTGTTGGGATAGACTGGAACTCCACTCTTTCTGGGATATAATATCGTTGCTAGGGGAGGATGCAGCAAGGACCCCCGTAAGAAACATCGAGAGGGGTAATTGTAACCTTAATTGGAAAAGACCCGTCCACTGAAGGGCCTCGAGTCTCATGAGTGCATTCGCGGGAGAAGAAACAGTCCTTACCTAGCCCTAGCTTTCATCAACTGTGAAGGTTTCTTGGGTCCTGAGTACTCCAACATAGATGTAAGAGAGGCCGACATTACTCTAAACACGCCTAGTTTAAAATAATATTTCCTAAAAGCCTCGCTCAACTAAAATAGTTGCACGAGCGATTTAGAACAACCAAAGTCAATAGATGTTTATTTATCTAAGTGATCTGGGACAATCAAGTTGATTGTATGAGTAATTCTAGCACAATCCATTCTTTAGGTGTGTCTAGAGTAATGGACAGGTCTCTTATGAACATCGAGATTGCTGGATCCAATCCCATCTTATCTTGATCTCTGCTCCCAGTCAGTAGAATTTGTACTTTTGAATTTGGATATGTATTCGTGACAAGTCTCATTATCATATATCATATTCACACCTCTTCCAAGTATCCATAGCCTGGTCTCCTAACCCCTACATATTCTTGAGGATATTCTTCACACCCCGTATGCGTCCTCCGATGCCCATACCGTAACCAATTTCCACGATTGCCCTGACGAAACCAAATCCCTTGATCGTATCAGGAATTGGGTATCTGATTTGTGCAGGAATGGCTGTTTTGATACCAGCCCACCCCAATCTGTCTTCACAGATGGCTTTGATATTGCACAACCCACGCAAGCCCTCTTCTCCTGCAAATCGACCGTACCCACTGCCAGCAACACCACCAAATGGTAGTTGTACGGCGTAGTAAGCAGCAAAATCATTCACAGCCACCATTCCTGTCTTCAAGTTCTTGAGTAGACCAGGTATCTCGTATGTATATTCCCCAAAGACAGATGCTCCTAGACCAAAATTGGGTGCATTGGCAATCTCGCAAGCTTCCTCTGCCTTCTTTGCACGCATGAGAACACAGATTGGACCAAAGCACTCCTCGTTGGCGATAGCCATATCTCTCGTAACATCAACAAGAAGAGTAGGCTGGAAGTAGTGGCCCGAGCGATGGACAGGGTGTTGATATCTCTTTCCACCAACTAGAAGTCTGGCTCCATCCTTGACAGCGGATTGTATAAGCTTCTCCAGTCTATCGAATGATGCATCTGAAATCATAGCACCCATATCAATATGCTTATCCTTTTCGGCATCTAGAATAGATCCAACTCGTAAAGAGCGAACTCTTGGTTCCAAAGCGAGAACGAGTTTGTCGTAAACCTTCGGGCAAGCAATAATTCGTTCAATGCCAATACAATTTTGCCCAGCTGCCTGAAAGCTTCCACGAAGGAGGATCTCGATTATGCGTGGGAGGTCCTTTACAGCGGAGTCAAGGATTATTGCGGCATCCTTTCCTCCCAATTCAGCAACAACTGGAGTGAGCGACTTGGCCGCGGATGCAGCTACTAACTTAGCAACAGGCCGACTTCCAATGAAGGTTACATGCGAAATTCCGGGATGAGAAGTTAGATGATTTGCAGTTTGAGGCCAGGTAACGACGGTTTGGACGAGATGAGGATCATGCCCGCAGACGTGAAGCGCACCCTTTACGATCAATGTGAAATAATTGGCGCTCCACGCGGTATTTTCAGAAGCTTTAACGACGATCCCGTTTCCAGAAAAGATGGCAGAAATCATAGGCCCTATCAGATTATGGAGAGGATAGTTCCACGATACTAACGCTGCAACAACACCCAGCGGCTCGTACGTAACGGTATTTTTCTTGTATGCCATCAAGAGATTCGTAGGTCTTCTAGAAGGTTTCAATGCCTTCTCTCCATGCAGAATCGTCCAGCGTAATTTTTCCACCGTAACCAGGATTTCTCCCAACGTAGCATCAATCATAGTCTTTCCCGAATCCAGACAAGCAATTCTGCAAATCTCTTCCTGGTTCTCCATAATGAAATCCTGTATGCTTCGTAAAACCTGGCGTCTCTGTCCCCATGTAGTCTTTGCCCATTTCTTCTGCGCAGCTTGTGCCTTCTCAACCGCTCGATCGATGCCTTCGGGGGTGGAGGGGTTGACGAATCCCAGGAACGCACCCGTTGCTGGCGCATAGCATTGGATTGCACTTGAGCCAGAAGCTTTGATTGAAGGGTTCTCCAGAATCTGCGAGTCCTCGGGGTTGGTTGGCGAAACGATTGTATACTTTACGACTGGGTCCTTATAGAGCCATTCCATAACCAGCACAATTAAATAGATAATGAGGGACACCAGAGCTGTCGCAAAGATCGCAGCGCTCCAGAGAAGATACTTGCTATAGAATTGAAGTATTAATCTCAGTGCTTTGTACTTGTGGGGCAATTGACTTACACTTCACCGAGCTCCCAAGCAAACATGAAGCCCCCCTCCTGAATTGGCAACACTGTTGACTCTGGTTCTGCCATTGTGCCTTTGCCCTTCCAAGTCTTGGTTTTTTATGGCAGACCCTTACAGATCATGGCATACAGGCAATGGAATTGGCAGCGCAACGACGAAAGGTGGTCGGTTGGTCAGTTGATGTTGGTGTTGGTGCTGGGAGTCTGAAGATAGCAGGTTCCCTGTTGGCGATCACTGATTCAGCCTGAACAACCCCAGACTTCCAGCCTGAATCATGTCACAGAGAAAGGGGCCATTGATGAATAACGGAGTAATCACCTCTACTACAAAGTTTCAAAAGAAAAGATTTGGATAAGAACATAATTAATTCCTCAAATGAATAGCTAAACGTTCTCAATTGGCCTCATCAATCTCAGTTGGAGTGTTGAAAACTGCAGCCATGATTGTAAACGCAACTATGTGTAAAAAGCTCTGCTATTTCCATTGTATCTAGGCAATTCGCCCATGCTTGCATAAAGCAAACGCCATAAAAGTAAAAGGGTATCGTGATAACTTCCGCTGAGCAAAATAACCTCCGTCCAACCAACGCCAGCCAGCGCAAAATCCCAGCAAAGGTCCCATTGAATCCCATATAGTTTGTAACTGTCTCCCCAAATTTTGCATCAATTACATCGTGAATCCTTCCTTAGATCGTAAATATCTCCCCTTCAGGTTCTCAAGTAGGACCTGATTCCCAAAGTACCTCTCTTTGCCTATCCAACCTTCTTTCCTGCCGAAAGTCTAGCTCTCTTTGAAGGCTTCGTCTCCTGGTAATCGTCATCATCGTCATCCTTTCGTGTTCTCTTTCTGCCTTTCTTTGCTTCAACTGCAGCAGTTTCAACAAGTTTCTCCTCAGAATCAGACGTCTCCTCCTTGATCTCTTCGCTCGATGGGTGTGCTGATTCTGTGTTGTCCGTTTCGATTGTTGCAACAAGCTCCATGGAGTCCTCCTTAACCTCATCATCAATGTCCTTTACACCTGCTTCATTGCCCTCATCTGATGCTGAACCTGCTTGTTTGCCCTTACCTCCATTCTTAGCAACACCCTTTTTCTTGTGAGCTAGATTTCTGTCCAACAACTTTTCAAGAACACACTCAGTTTCGTTCCATTGCTTGGTTCCTGGTACAGATTTGCCTGTGCATCGGAAGCAATCCTGACCATGACGGATGAAGAGCTGGTGTAATTGGTATTTGAGGTGATCAGGAACTTTGAGGTCGCAGTGATAGAATGTCTTCTCTGGAGCGTTTCCTGGGACATCATCAGGGACCCAGCCAAGCCAGGTACACATACGATGAACGTGAGTATCAACCGCAAAACTTGGGCGCTGTAAGGAGAACAACACCACACAAGAGGCAGTTTTGACGCTAACTCCCCGAATTGTCTGAAGAACATCCAATATGTCGCGATTGTCGTCAAGCATGTGGAGCCAGTCCAAGGAAAGGGCGTCTTTCTTCAGGAGAGCAATAATGGAAGCCTTTTTTTCTGCTGAAAGGTTTGACAATGCTGGAAATTCAGGGTGCTCTTTTGTGACTGTGGTTGCAACACCAGTATCCAATTCCTTTTGGAGAACGCTCATCCGATACATGTTAGCGTCATAGATAATTTGGAGGGCTTGGATGATGTGTCCAGCCTTCAAATTTTGCAAACCACCAGAGGAAAGGACCTTTGCGAGCTTCTTTTGATCAAGCTGCTCCTCTGCGACACTTTGTCGGATGAATTTCCAATCAATAGTCCAGCTTGAATCCTTGGGGGCTGGAAATGCAGCAATCAATGAAACCAACATATTGTTGGCTGCTCCCATGGTAACGGCTCCACTGAGCAATGTTCTCATCGTCGCTTCCGTGACATCTGATACATTGCCACATCCAGCAACTTCCTCTGAAGCTGGGGGAAGTTCCTTGGGTTCATAGGGTGCTCCATGTTCTCCCACAAGCAAATTGGCGACATTGACAGCTTCTTCATGGGTTGGGCTGGAGTGAGTAGGAAATGGGGAAACATCGTACTTTCGCTTGCTGCCTTGGTCAATTGAGGTTTTGGTGATGTTCTTGAGTTTCTTGTTGTCATTGGCGTTGTCCAATTGTGCTTTGCGCTTTCTGGCTTGGGGTCCACCGACCTCACCTTCACCAGTTTTGAACCCACCCAAACCGTGAGGTAACTCCCAATCACGAGATCTGCGAGGCATGATTGAAGCTGATCTGAAGAAAATATGATAGGATAATAAGTAATAATTGATAGGGAAGGAGGGAAGTCGGTGCCACCTAGGCCTGGGATGGTGGCGAGAGGTGGTGATGGTGATTGTAAGATGGAAAGAGGGGAAGAAGAGAATTGAGGATTGGAAAAGACTTGAATACACAGCAGTTTCCGATTGTCTGTGACTGCACCGAAATTCTCCCGAGCCGCTTTTGAATTTGGTTGTAGATGTGCGGTGATTTTCAGAAGTGAGGTCTTGTGGTGAATTGGGATGAAAGTGAGGCTGACATCCATGTCAACTGCAGCTTCCGCTCCGAGACCAACCTTCACTTTTGCCACAACTTACGACTTTGATATATATAAGTTGGTTGTGTAACTGATTTTCTGTGTCTTATTTGTTTTTACACTATACCATAAT
Source organism: Hymenoscyphus albidus (assembly GCA_911693285.1). Classification (NCBI taxonomy): domain Eukaryota; kingdom Fungi; phylum Ascomycota; class Leotiomycetes; order Helotiales; family Helotiaceae; genus Hymenoscyphus; species Hymenoscyphus albidus. Next base: position 82,472 of record CAJVRM010000208.1, on the reverse strand, counting down.
GAGATTTTCGTAGTAAGCCTAGGATAAAGTGTATATTTACTTGTGCTAAAATTCTAATAATTAAGTCCTTAGAAAAATGAAAGAAAAGAAGAATTCTCATACGACCAGTATAGAGCTTTCTGAATTGATCAAGATAAGAATTTAGAAAAATGAAAGAAACTTAATCCTGGCGTGAATGGTATTAGCCCTCTACAAAATCATTCCAGTGAATTAAGATAAGCTACGGTAGGTGAATCAATTCAGCTTACTTCTGGAAAATCACCTTTAGAAGCAATAAAAACCTCTATGACGAAATAATGTTTCTCCTATCTCCTAATAAAAAGTACAGTAGCGGTGCTCAAGACGTAAGCTCATCTTTCAGAAAGTACCATACCAGATTTCATAGTGGCACCTGGTGGGATAGTTATTCTTGAAATTATAGGGTACTTCACAGTTAAATATAAAAAGTAGTTCTGTTCACTCAAGTACTTTGTACACATGCATCTATCTGGCAAACTCACAGGAAGGAATTTCCAGTTTCTTAGCATCATACACTTCCAGGACCTTTCCAGTTATTTAGTTAGTTAAAATTCACCTTAATTGACACTTAGTTCAGTTTTTCAATGCTCCGTCAACAGTATCATAGGTGAAATCCATATTCACTATTCTAGGTCGGAAGGAGGGAACGATAGTAGTCAGTTCATGTAATTACAGCTTAACTCCGAGATGAACATCCTTGTACACCAGATGTTGTAGTGAGCACTATTAGGGAGGCGATATTAAGCAAAGTATTATTGGGCAAGATAATAGTTCTTAATTATACTATCTCCTCCAGGAAATCCAGTTTTTCATCCACTTACGGATATACCCACTTTGAGTGCACGGTTTTTTTATAACTCTGTCTTTATAACAGTAAAGTTCAGTTGCATCAGTTGTAGTATGCAGACTTAGGGATAGGCACTGTAGAAGATAGGAATAGACATCGAAAGTTTCGTGGGAACTTGTACTATTGGGAGAAAATGATAGAAAGTTGACACTGTAAATAGAAGGGTATGCTTAGCGACAAGCAAACAAATTTACCTCCGTAGAGCATGCTTCTAGACAGGGGATGGTCTAGCAGTTCTTATTAATTATACTCTGTATTTCATGTCGCTATTTAATAGTGAATGGATATAAGATAGATAGCTTGCTTCCCCCAAGGGGATCAGCGTATAATGTGCAGCGACTTAGCTAGCTACACTTGCTTTGAAATGTAACATCAGACTTGGTCGTACAGATAATATAGGTTTTTTGTATCAGACACGAACATGGCTTAGTAAAATAAGACCGTCGATTGCATTAGCTGAGACAAGGCACTAAAGTGCATTAGAATAGCATTTGGCGCGCAAGGATAACCTTTTTTGCTTTTGCTTTTGCTTTTCCTTTTCCTTTTATTTGGGATTTTGCTTTTATTTGGGATTTTGCTTTTATTTGGTATTTTCTTTTTTTGGTATTTTGCTTTTTTTGGGGATTTTGCTTTTTTTTTATTGTGGGTGGTTTTGAGTCTTCGGATTCTAATCAGGGTTCTATACCTACCTCTATTAGTATTGTTGATGAAGATATTAATAAATCTATTGGTAAATCTTTAGAGGTTATTAGGAATAATAAGGTTAGAGGTTTACAGAATGCTTTGTTCATGGAAATTAGATCTCTTATTGTTTTAGAGGGGTTTAATGAAAAAACACAATGTCGTATTGAAGAATTAATATTTCCATCTGAACGAAGAAAAACACGAGCATAGCCAGGTTCTTATTTTGGAACTCGGATTTTACCCTTTGAATTTCGTTAAGAGAGACTTCACGATATCGGACGAGTAAAAGAGTCAGATTATAGAATTAAATCAGATCTCAGATGATCCTCCAGATGATATAAAATAGTATCAAATTATAAGCAAAATACAGCGGGATTTTATGGGATATTATACCTCTGGTATTCCCTGATAGCCTATTAAGGTCGTAAATTCAGACGAAAAGGTCTGTAAATATTCCCTATACTTCAAGGATGCAAGTAGATTCAAGCTTGCTATTTACTTGGTCCCAGGCGATATAGCTGTAAGTTTTAGGCGTTTTTACCCTGTTGCTCGCCTGAGCCACCTCGGCGCAGAATTGCATTTCTTTGACAACCCAGGGTAGCACGTCTATGACGCTCTTCAAACCCCTCTGAACGGTGCAGGAAACACATCGCCCCATGCGAAATAAATGTTAGTTTCCGGAGGGCCATGTAACCACGTTACATGCCTTAGCAACCTGAGAAAACTTACGTTCACTTCGCATTGGACGAAGTTACTTGCCTTGCGTTAGGGAAAGGCTAATCTTAACCTTAATATTTGACACTACTTCGTCTCAAGCATACGGTAATAAGTTGGTACCTTTATGGGGGCCTGAACCTGTACGTCAGGGAAAGGCCAAGTTGGGATGACCGGACCAGGACACACAGGATACTTTTGCAGTCTAATACTTCGTCGTAAACAAAGCAAATATAACTTTCTTAGGGTGGCTAAGGTTTACAACAGGGAAAAAGCCCCTTGGAAGTTTACAATTATATCACAAGGCGAAGTAAGTTAGCGGGGTGTGTCCTTCGGGACTAGGAAACGTAGTACTATAGAGCCGAACATAGCACTATATCTAACACTTTACTGCCCAAGTATAATAATTGTGACTTTTACGGGCGTCTTTACCCTGTTCTCTACTGAAGCCACCCTAGTAAACCTACTATCATTATGCCGGGGACGAAGCAATATGCTGTAGCTACCTCAGAAAAGTTATACTTATTATGCCAGGGCGAAGTAAAAGAAGGTTTACGGAGGAGTAATCGATTGCTATATAGTCCAGTGGTTCATTCTTGCTCAGGTGTCATTGTCAGGAATTACGATTCTTCCTTATTTTACTCTCGGCATAAGGGTCACTTATCAGAAACGATTCTAACATCGATACGTACCTCACCAGAATACCTTCATCATGCACATCGCAGCTCTTCTTACAACTTTGGGCTATCTTGCCACGACTGTCGTGGCAGATACAGTTTATACTGAGGAGGCGGGGTACCCTGCTCCACCAGATGGCTTTCTTGTAGATCGAGTTAATGGAAAGAAGAGTGATTGTACTGCTAACGTCTACTGTGTATGTAATACATTTTAGTATCCTCTCCTCTTTTCAAAATGTAAGAATAGAAAGACTAATTAAGAATATACTTTTAGGGTTCCTACACTCAATCTCCACCAGGTAGCAAAGCGTTCACAATAGGACGAACCCTCTGTGACCCATTTTACCACCCGGGAGAGGATAAGAATGGAAAGCCATTAGGGGCGGTGCAAGTACCCTGTAACGCTCAGAGTACAGGTAAACCTGGTGTAAGTGTCTATGTTAACCTCTTGTGGCTGTCTACTTTACTAATAGGTTATCAACTCTAGAATGTCTACTGCTGTATATAGCCTATCTTTTCCTCGCTTAAGGAAAAGGTGTAGGCTACAGAAGCGAGCCTTAGAAGAGACGAGGGTTGCCGTATGCTAGGTGTTGTGTGTTGAGACTAGGTGAACGTTTTAGAGAATTACAGGTCTCACAAGGTAGAAGTTGGTACAGGCGTACATTTGTGGTCTAGGGGTTTGTCCTGCGCTAGCTCAACTTCATACGCCTATAAGAAAACATGTACCGAGTTTGCTCTTTTGAATAGTTCCTGTCTATCTAGTAAAGTTGTCGCTTCAAAAGGACTACTAGCCGTTGTATCCCTAGTTTTCCTTCTCCTGTTCCCAACGCACGTTCCGTATCCACTTATCCTGTTTTTGTTACATTAGAATGTTCTAGTTGCCATACTACACATAGCCTCATTCTGCTATGTCGCCTAGATCTCGACTTGTTCTTGTATCGTTTGCGATGTTGAGAAGCCGTGTACATGTCATAAACGCGCTACTGTAACCGCTATATCTTCTGTGAATCTCGTATCCTTTCAAATCTTAAGATTCAATGGTAGACTGGGAGGAAACAAGACTAATATCTGTGTCTTTTCTATCTCAAACTTATTGAATATTCATAGCCAAGAACGTGCCCATAAGCGAATAGAGTTTTTGCGAGTTTTGTGTATTCCGGGGTACGCTTCGCAAGAAACTAAACCCAACTAATTATAGTTGAACGGGACTTTAGTCACCCAAGAGAACTTGCATTCATTTCGCATAGCAGCATGAGTCGAAGGGCGAGGTGTTGTTAAGAAGAACTTGTGGAATTTGCCTTATGTCAGGGAAAGGCTAATCTTAAACTTAACCTTTGATACTACTGGTACTTCGTTTTAGAAATGATGGCTATACTGTACTGGAGTGTTAAATAAAGCTCTACTGCGCTACCCAGTCCCAAGCTTGTCGAAGGGTCTGAAGGACATCTGTGAACTGCTTATTACAGTATTGTTCGTAATACATATACTCCTTCCAACACTAACTTTCACACTTCTACTGTCTTAGGCATACAGCAATTGATTAAACCTTTTAAAGGGGCCTTGCTTAATACGTTAGAGAAAGGCCGTTTCTACAAATTATTCTTAATATATACTTCGCTATACTAGGATAGCTAGATAAGGACATACAGGGTACGTTATAGTCTAGAACCTCGATATAGCCGAAATAAATATCAAGGGGTGGACAGCTAAGAGTCACACCATGCTAGCTCAATAAGATCGACGCCTTACTATACGTCCACTCTTATGCGATATATTTTAGCTAAAAACAGGGGGCTTTAGCTAATAGAATGCGTAATTGAACTGCTTAGTTAGAAAATACTGCCTAAGAAACAGCATAAAAGCTATTAGAAAGGCCCTTTATATAGTGGGTTTTGATATGATCTACGGGAGGGCGATGACTGAACACCTGTACGTGGTGCCCTCTACGAACCTGAGAATTGCGCACTGTGCCCGAGGTCACTTTGCAATATTATTCCAGAGCCTAGATTCAGTCTAGAAAGGTGGTTTGGAGGATTTTGGGGGTTGGGGCAATCCCGAGGCAGAGTTTTCACGCCAAGAATCACCATTTCAGAGGTACCACTACAACGACAAGCACAATCCTCTTTTAAGACAAATACCGATTACGAGGCTCTGAGTCAAATATCAGTAAACCAGCTATTCCGACCTACATACCTATCTACTATACGAGTTTCGGAACACGCTTGTGGGAAGGCTGAGAAAGCAGGAGGGGGTAGAAAGGGATGGTTATACACTCGACAAATTCGGCGAGCCCTCGAGGCAGCAACGCAAGCCCTGGTTTCACGGTACATACTCACGATTACTACAAATAAGGGTTGGGGGCCTTTAGACCTACCCTAGTACGACACTTGTTACGAAAAACAAGTGGAGGAAGGCTAGGAATAGAGGAAAGTCGCACCAGCGCCACTGGCCGGGTAAGGGGATGTGGAAGACCGCTGCCCTTTAGGGCTCACAGAAAGAGGAGGGTATATAAGGGGAGATGATAGGAGAGGAGGAGGAGAGCAAGAGTTGTCTATTTCCTTTGTTTAATACGAGGCCTAGCGGATTCCCTACTAGGTAGCACCCTTTCTACTAGAACCTCGATACAGAGGCAACAATGCGACTACACGCCTTATTCTACAAGCTCACAAACGGAAAGACCTTTGAGGTCTTTCGGTTAGTAATAACCACGAATGCTTTAGGTTGGGATAGAGTCTCGGCGGGGCCTAGGACAGAGGCACCTAGTAGATGGATGGGCATACTATAGAGGGAGGAATCATGACTTCTACTGGCCAACCAGAACAGTTATTACTTTGGTTTTTCCCCTTGTGGTTTCCCAGAGTGTGCTACTAGCCTAGCTAGTAGTAGCAAATGCATAGCTACTGGAATTTCTTTGATTAGGGATAAGGGCTGTTCCGGAAGTGGAGCTTCTCTTTAAACTGTCTCTTGTAAATAGCGTTCTTTCTTTACACCCCTCTGTATCCTGGAGCGTCGTTTGCCCTATGTTGGGACTTTTTAGGACCTAGACCACGTGATCTAGACTCCGCCTGACGTTAAATAGTAATAAATAAATAAATAAAGATATGATCTACGTGACATGGTGTGACTCTTAGCTGTCCACCCCCTTTACCTCTCCTAGGGTAGCTAAGGTTTGTAACAAGGTAAACCCCCCCTAAAGACTTACGACTATTTACCTAGAACGAACGGCCTGTTCGTCTTAAAAGAAACCTGGAATGTACATTTAGGGTGCACCATATAAATTAGTGTAGAGTTCTACACTATATACGAATGCTAACTTGTAACGAGAAATAGAACCGTTTAGCTTGTACATCGAATAAAAATAACTATGAGTACGGAGTACTACTTCGAATATTTTGATTGGTTAGAATAGGCTTTGCTGGGGATAACGGAATGGCGCCACTTTGCACGAAATAACCTTTTGGTTAAGGGGGAAGATAGTACTTGAGTAATTTAAGCCAAACATGCCAAGATTAATTCAGTGGAATGTGTCCTTCGGGACTAGGTAATGTAATGAACCGAAAACATAACGCTACATTTGATTCTTCACCGCGCCAGCATAACAATTGCTAATTTTACGAGGTGCTTTACCCTATACAAACTTTAAGTTATGCCGAAGACGAATGCCGAAAAAGGTCCACGGGAGATTGCTCGATTACTATATGACACGTGGTTGGTTCTCACTCAAAAATAATTCTTCAAAAACTTACATTTATTACAATCTTTGTTTAAAAGTCCCTCACAAGAAACGAATCAAAATCGACACGAATTTAGGACACTAAATCGCCTTTATCATGCAAATCGCACCTATTCTTATGACTATGGGCTATCTGGCCACGATGGTAGTAGCGGAGCTCAGAACAGCGTATACCGAGGACAACGGACACTCTTTTCCAGCAAATGGTTTTATTAAAGGTGAAGGAGGTACTCAGCTTCCATGTACTAAGAGTGTCTTCTGTGTACGTGCTAGCTCTTCTTTTGCAGACTTGATTTCAATATTCTACTACTCTTTCTGAAATGTAAGAATAGTAATGCTAATAAGAGCATACGTATAGGGTGATGCTTATGCATCTAAACCAGGTGGTGAATTCTATGTACAACGACAATGTGAGGAGGTTTTTCTTCCAGCGTCGAAAGAAACAGCCCCAACAAGGGAAGGGCCGCAGGAGGCAGAGTGTAAAGCTAGAGATTCAGATGAAAAGGGTGTACGTATACATGTTAACCTCTTGTGCCTGTCTACTTTACTAATAGATTCATAACACTAGTACATATACTGCTGTTAATAGACTAGCTTGTACTTGATTGAGGAAACAGGGCCGCGGAGACAAAGCAGTCTAGGCAACAGAAGTGAGCCTTGGAGAAAGCGATAAAATATGTCTGTTACGTTGGCATGCGCTGGCTCTTGTAAGGTTTCTCCTGCTGTCTCGTCTATATACGGGTGGTCTTGTTTTTGTGTCTTTTGCTGTCTAGAGAAACTATGTAAATGTCATAAGCGCGCTATTATAACAGCTACTTTTTCCGTAGATCTTATGTCTTTATATAAATAGCAAGATGTCATGGTAAATTAGGATAAATACAAGACCGATGGCTAAATGTTTTCTGTATGCCCACTGCATAAATGGTTACAACGAAGCATGTCAGAATAAACTTTTCAATCCCGATGTTCTCTTGTCAGGAATTCTAGGCAGAGAGATTCTCGATTGACTATCACCTAGCTGCTTGGCGGAAAAGGACGGAAATTAATGTCCCAATCTCTTAGTTAGGGCTGATTAATCTCTAGACCTCCAGTCTCTAGCTTCTTTTTATTTGAAATAAGTCTGCTCGCACCTTGAATCAGTATTTGTGGTACAATAAGTAAGCTTCCCGTGGATCACACGTCTCAACACCTCACTTGAGGTATCGAAGTTAAATCACATCATTGCTTCCTAGACGAGAAACTGCTTGTACCTTCCTTTTATGGGGTACTCACGAATTAAGAACACCTCTAACTTGCCTCAAATCCATGTACGCAAATCTCTTTGATCACTCTACAGAAATTCACGGTCATCGCAGACGGGATATTCAATGGGTTCGTATGAGAAATTCCTTCATGACTGTTGAATGTCGAGCTGGTGAACAACAACTACCGACGAAGCTGTGCGAAGTAAGAATTGACATACAATTGTGAACGCGACCGAATGAAGAGGGAGACTTCCGTCGCTTCCTCGGATAGCAACATTGCAACTATAGCACTCCCAGTGTAACGAGCTCTCTCAAATCCAGAAAGGAACTTCTATTTCTGTCTAAGACATAATTCTGACTGAGGAGGTACCTAATGTTTTCTCATTCCCGCTTCATCCAACATACGTCACAGAGTAATGAGAGTGCGCATCTGAAGAGCCCAATTACAAGCTCCAAGGGGAAGAAGTAGCCAACACAGCTACTTCATCAGCTGTTTTCATAGAGAAATCCATAAAGGATCTGAAAACACCAGCAAGTTCGTCATCTTATACACTTCAATCATCTTACACAGCTTCTTCTGCAGCACTACCCTCTTGAGCAGTAACCTTGAAACGTTGTACAGTGTCAACCCACAAGGAAAATATGCATGCCCTATAGAATGTCATATCAGGTAAAGAAGAGCTTAGTAAAGAATATGTGAAGCTGTTAGAGCAATTCACTAATATTCCACCTTCTTCCGAGACTTCACGATCAAACCACGCCCAACCCCATTCAGACGAACATCCAACGGTGATGAGATGAGTAAATCACCTCAAATTATCCAACGTCCTACAATCCCCTTCCTTGTATCCGCAACTACTAATTTACGACCCTCTCCTCAAACTTTCGCGTGGGAAGAATTTAAGCGAGGAAAAAACGATATGAATCAGATCATATGATTGGCTATACTTATGATTGGTTATACTAGTAGTCAGATCAATCATATGCCAGATGAATGAATGAGTGGATACCACTGAGTGGTTCTAGTACCGTACCATTCTTTTCCCACAACAGAGCAGCAAGTCAAGTAAGTATGAATAAGAAGAAGAGTCTTAAGTCAACGAAGTATTAGAGCTATGAAGTCTGAAGACCGAAAATTGATGCTTCAAGGTGTCTGTATTCCAACTAGATCTATTTAAGAAGCATCTGCGCAGTACAATAAAGAAATTGAGTCAGCAGACTGTGCTGGCAAGTTTATTTTTAAGACCGAGGAACGGGACACGCTGAGTACTCGAGTACCATAACCTCGTCTGGATCGAGAAACTCCTCTTTCCCTTTCTTTCACGATCGAACCTCAAATCCTCAAAATCTAACACCATGTAAAATAATCAAAACACTCAATGAAGTCTTTATTTAACGGAATATAACGCTATCCCTCCATCCACTTCCCAAGAAACCCCACACATCCCAGCCACATCGCGCACCAGCCCTACTTCAGCCTAAGGGTGGTTGACACCACAAATACAAGCAATCTTCCCGTCTTTACACTGGACTTTAGAGACAAACTGCAATCAAACGCAGTCAGCAAAAATTCAGAACGTTCCGACACAATCTCATCCCACCCAAATCGACAAAGCTTGGAATGATAGACAGAGCAGGAAAGGGGTATATGGGGATACGTATAGGTACACATACGAGCTTTGGAGGAGGACAATCAGAGTCACAAAGACTTTTCTGGCATGGATCTTGGGCGGGGACGTTGAGACCACCACCTTGTGGGAGAGCGGTGGTGAGAGCCGCAAGGGCGAGGGTGGTAAGGAGGGCGAAGGTCTTCATTTTGATTGTTGGGGGTTGGTGGGTTGGATAGGGAGGTTTAATTATTATCTTGGTTGTAGGTAGGATAAATGACTTGCCGGCAGTTTATGTGATTATCAGAATGAGAATGACACAGTTAGAATGGAATAATAGGACTTCGAAGCACGGTTCGACTCCTACGAATTATATATACACATCTCCCTCCCATCCACCCCCGCACGACCTCCTCCCATCCCCATCCCACAATTCCCGCCAAGCGCAAACGTAACTACAGTTCGCTCGGAATTTTAGAAACAATTTCAGTCGAGAAGATCGTTCCATACCTTCTACTCCACACCCCAACTCCACAGTATAGTTCTACACGCCTACCGTAATCGAGTGCGACCATGGCATGCCGCATGCCATTGTTAACCCGGTATCGAAAAACTGGAGAAGGAGGTCCAAAGTGTTACAACCAAGACTTTCTCCTCTTGGCCGTACCAAACCCCTTTCTCGGCAACGGTTTTGTGTCCCAATCCCGCTTGAATTTACGTCCTTTCTTCGCTTCCTTCGCATCTCACTCTCAAGACTACTGTAGGGGGAAGAATTCCGGGAAGTTGGGAAACGTGATTGAAACTTCGAAGAAAGATGATGGTTTAGAAGCTTTATTATACGAAGTACTTGGAAGGACGACTTATTGTACTGTACTTCTAAATACCCTGATTTCCGGGATTTTCTACGACTTCAACTCCCTTTTCCCCTGTAAAACTTTCTTCCAGTCCCTTACGCTACCCTCGTCGTACAGAATTAAAGGGAATCGATTATCCGGGAGACAGATTTCGCTTAATTCATGGCCTGTCTAGGGCGGTCAGTGGCGGTCCAAGAATGCCGGCACCTACTTTTCTAAGCGCACTGACCTACTACTAGCCACACAGGTGCAACAATCACTAAGACCCGCCCTAAAAAATCATAACACAACACATTTTAACAATAGTATAGAGCCTCTTGTTAAGGACTTAGAACTTTCCCTATAGGTTAGGGAGGTTAGGGTTAGGGCTAGGTTTAGGGTTTGGGTTAAGAGTTAGGGTTTATAGAACATTTTCACTAAGTCTACTATGTTGTGGCTATGCGTACAGTGTTTAGCGAGATCTGTCTCCCAAATATTCGATTCCCACCTTTTTGAGAGTGGGAGACAGATTTCGCTTAATTCATGGCCTGTCTAGGGCGGTCAGTGGCGGTCCAAGAATGCCGGCACCTACTTTTCTAAGCGCACTGACCTACTACTAGCCACACAGGTGCAACAATCACTAAGACCCGCCCTAAAAAATCATAACACAACACATTTTAACAATAGTATAGAGCCTCTTGTTAAGGACTTAGAACTTTCCCTATAGGTTAGGGAGGTTAGGGTTAGGGCTAGGTTTAGGGTTTGGGTTAAGAGTTAGGGTTTATAGAACATTTTCACTAAGTCTACTATGTTGTGGCTATGCGTACAGTGTTTAGCGAGATCTGTCTCCCAAATATTCGATTCCAATTAAAGAGATAAACACGTCTTAGAACTCTCTCCATATGAACGAACGCCAGGAAAAGGAAAAGGAAAAGGAATCTGGAGGGGTACTGTACAGTATTGTCCCGTAGAAATTCTACCAACAGATAAGCCAGCCACCATGGGAGCTTATAGCTTAGAACGGCAGCGTATAGGTATTAGGTAAGTGAGGAGAGTATAGTTATAGTTGTACCTTGGGAATCCTAGTCACATCTCCAGTTGGATAGCAAGACAAAATGTTGGAGTTCACTGACAACGTAATGTAGTAATTGGCGAGCCTACCCAAGTATTTCTCTAGATACAGCTAATACTATATCGTCATCATGTTCGAAGTTCGAATCAAACGCCACCAGCACCTTCCAAAATCAGAGGTTTCCTACCCAGAGGGAATTACAGACAAACCACCTCCCAACCGTTGAACGCCTTATTTAATTACATAATATGTCATATTCATTCATAACCTCGTTGTGGCTCGTTGGCAAAGTTATGCAGACTACGTATCGTTAGATTCAAACCACTATTTTCAGAGAGAATTTCATCGGGGTACATACCTGATATCATGACGATCTCTTACAGGAGGAGTGATTGCATCTTCTTCTCGCTCTCTCTTGCGTCTCTCACTTCCATTCACACCATTACCGTTGCCATTTACGGCACCCGGAATATCGGGAACAACTTGACCATGATTGTTGACTGCAACACCATGTTGAATCAAATCGAGCTCCTTCTCTCCGGCATTGCCAGTAATGAGCATTTCCTTCGCGCTCTCTAAAACCTTGAGCTTCTTGCTCTCACCACGGATCTTCTCCAAGTGCTCAAAGTAACCGTCGGTGACTGGTGTAACATACTTGCCACAAAAGACACCAACTTCAAACTCTTGTGTAAGTCCTCGAGGAGAGTGCTCGGCGCAGGAAAGTTTGAGATCTGAAAGAGACTGATAGATAACCTCTTCAGCACCAATGTGTTTTGCAATATCATGTCTATCTCTGTTATGGGCCACAAGCTCCTTGGGATCAGCAAGATCAATACCATAGATATGAGCATGTGTGATGGGAGGAGAGCTAGACGCGAAGATGACCTTCTTTGCGCCAGCTTCTCTTGCCATGGTAACAATCTCTCGACTAGTCGTTCCTCGAACAATACTATCATCAACAAGTAAAACAGTACGCCCCGCAAACTCCGATGGAATTGGGCTCAGCTTTCTACGAACCGACTTTTGTCGAGCACCTTGGCCAGGCATAATGAAGGTTCGGAAGACGTAGCGATTCTTGACAAAACCCTGGCAGTATGGAATCTTGAGTCGCTCAGAGAGACTTGCTGCGGATGTGTTGGATGTCTCAGGAATGGGGATAACTACATCAATCTCCTTGATAGCTTCAGCACCAAGAGTCCTGACAAGAGTATCGGCCAATTTGTGACCCATGGTCATTCTGCTAGCCTGCACACTGATGCCATCGATGATTGTGTCAGGGCGAGCAAAGTAAACGTATTCAAAAATGTCAGGCGAGTATCCCTTCATTGGAACGACCTGGCGATAATCAGGTTCGAAGAAATTGCCATCAGTAGACTTCTTAATGATGACGGCTTGTCCAGGAAGGATATCCTTGATATTGTCGAAACCGAGTTGACGGAGAGCAACGGATTCAGAAGCAAGCATGTAGTCCTTTGCGCCGGGAAGTGTTGCGGATGGCCGCTCGCCAATGACGAGGGGTCGAATTCCATGAGGATCACGGAAGCCCATGATTCCAAAACCAGCAAGCATTGCAGTACAAGCGAAACCACCTACACATCTCTCATACATTCGTTCCAGACTACTGAAAATGTCCTCTCTGTTGACACGAGCCTTTCCAGTCTCATTGAGCTCGTTGGCGAAGATGTTGAGCATCAATTCGCTATCGCTATCGGTATTGATATGTCGGTGCGCCTCTTGGTCCAAGTACTTGCGAAGGTCTACGGCATTGATCAAGTTGCCATTGTGGGCGAAGGTGATGCCATAGGGACTGTTGACATAGAAGGGTTGTGCTTCGGCGCTTGCACTGCTACCAGCAGTTGGGTATCGCAAGTGACCTAGACCCATGAAACCAGGAAGGTCTTGAACTCGAGATCCATCGCCAAACACCTTTGCGGCCATACCATTTCCCTTGCATTGGTAGATTCTTCCACCCGAAGCGCAGGTCGCAATACCACATGCATCTTGTCCTCGGTGTTGGAGATAGTATAAGGCATCGTGGAGGTCGTAGGCGGCGGCGGTGGAGTTCTGGTCGCGAGTATCGCCAAGTATGAGGCCAAGGATCCCGCACATCTTTGCGGATGCAGTTCTGAGTGAGGTGTGAGGTGTTTTACACTGGACAGGTTAGCTTGAATAAACCATGATATTGTAGATATTGAAGTAAGATAGAAAGCGATCATGGTTCAGGTCAAATTTGCATCCTCAGTATGTGTAGGAAGTCTAACATCTTGAAATTTTTCGATCATCATAACCATTGGCGAGTCGCAGATTCTGGCAAGACAAGTGCATGAAAGGAAGAGGGGCGGCATACCGATTCTATAGAGCTGAGCTGCGTCTGCGTCTACTTCAGTATTTGTGTCTGCGTACAGCAAACAATGAGCAACGATGGAGGGGCAGTCGCAGTCCAAAAGGATCAATTCCAAGAGGAAGAGGGATTTGCGGTCGCAGAAAGTTTTGAGTGATTGACGTTGACCGACTCAATCCAATTGATGGAAGCTGGATCTCAGCCTCAGCCTAAGCTTGAATCGGCGGTGGTGAGAGAGAGGAGCAATGCGGGGCAGAGTCGTAAAAAACATTCTTCTTTTTGAGAGAAAGGATCCCACCTTTTGGAATTGATTATTTGGGAGACAGATTTCGCTTAATTCATGGCCTGTCTAGGGCGGTCAGTGGCGGTCCAAGAATGCCGGCACCTACTTTTCTAAGCGCACTGACCTACTACTAGCCACACAGGTGCAACAATCACTAAGACCCGCCCTAAAAAATCATAACACAACACATTTTAACAATAGTATAGAGCCTCTTGTTAAGGACTTAGAACTTTCCCTATAGGTTAGGGAGGTTAGGGTTAGGGCTAGGTTTAGGGTTTGGGTTAAGAGTTAGGGTTTATAGAACATTTTCACTAAGTCTACTATGTTGTGGCTATGCGTACAGTGTTTAGCGAGATCTGTCTCCCAAATATTCGATTCCTGGGAGACAGATTTCGCTTAATTCATGGCCTGTCTAGGGCGGTCAGTGGCGGTCCAAGAATGCCGGCACCTACTTTTCTAAGCGCACTGACCTACTACTAGCCACACAGGTGCAACAATCACTAAGACCCGCCCTAAAAAATCATAACACAACACATTTTAACAATAGTATAGAGCCTCTTGTTAAGGACTTAGAACTTTCCCTATAGGTTAGGGAGGTTAGGGTTAGGGCTAGGTTTAGGGTTTGGGTTAAGAGTTAGGGTTTATAGAACATTTTCACTAAGTCTACTATGTTGTGGCTATGCGTACAGTGTTTAGCGAGATCTGTCTCCCAAATATTCGATTCCCACCTTTTTGCAATGAGTTGGGTTGGTTCCAAAAAAGTACTCGGCGGTTCTTAGCACCGCTGACTTAGCAGTTCCGGGGTGCTGGGCCTGGCAGTGGTTGTGGCTGTGCTGTGTTGCCGATTTGCTACCAAAGGTGCGGCGATGATCCACCTAATTACCTGCTATCCTGACCTCATAAAAACCTCCCAAAGGCACCAAGAAGGAAATCTCTATATCATAAATCACGCCAATTAATTTCCTTTTTATTTCATCCAAAGAAATATCACAGAGCTTTATTTCTGACTTCACAATGTCTTCACATCAATGACGTAACATCCTCTCAACTCCTGCTGCTTATGGACAACTCCTCTCCTTCCCATAATGGTAGAGATTACCAGGCAGGAGAATGACAAGCAAACATCAAAGGCCCTCTTTTGGACACCGACTACTTTACGTAGTTAGGCACCAGATTTGGTACGTGTATATCAAGGCTCTGTCACAGCAGCCAGTCGCTTACAGGCTTGGAGCACTGGCTTCCAGAAAGCAGCAATATGCAGATAGCCACCAATCGGCTACTAAAATCGCCCCTCTGTCTCTAATGACCTTGTGATACCTCATTTCTCATCTCAAGTAGCGAACAGATTATGGGCTCTTATCCAAGAAGTAGAGACAGGACAGAGACAGAGACAGAGACAGAGACAGAGACGGAAACGTAATTTGATATGGCCATGCTCTTGTAGGTCATGATCATTATTCCAATTTGGAGTGCACGTTCTAACAATGCTTCAGAATAAAGCTGGCTTATCATTCTTTAGAAGGTCATGAATTCATGAGCTTGACGATTCTCAGACGCTGAACCTACCTTACTGTATTCTTTTGTTCCAACAGAGCTGTTGCTTGAATACATTGCCCCTTACCTCCTTTTTGGCACAATACACAATCGTTCAATTTTCCCCTCACTTTTTGTTTGCTATTTTTACTGAAGAGACTCCTGTAACTTCTTAAGACTGGTTCAAGGCAAGTCCAATCCCTCCCTCCCCCTTGTCCAGTTTGGATGTACTACCCACCTGAGAAAGGTGTTACACAAGCTGTGTATCTCGACTATTGTATTTTCTTCGGAATTTCCACAATAGCACATTAATCAATCTTGAGGAGAGTCATCTCCTCACCACCGCAGCGTCTCTTTGTTGTTCCAAACTCACCAGACACTTGGAATTTCGTGTTGACAGAATCATGCTCTCATCTTCCTGCTTCAATTCCTTTTGTTCACCTTCACCCTCACTTTTGTTCACCTTCACTTCAGTACAAGGCTAAGCCAAGTTGGCATGTATAAGCGGTATACCTTGCTGCCTGACAACCCTCACTAGGCACTGATGCTCAACTAATCTCTCAACAGCCCAAAAACTTCGCAGCCTCTCAGCCTCTCAACCTCTCAACCTCTCGTCAACTTTCGTCACCTTCTGCTTCTTGCTCCATCTCATTCCTTCTTCATGAGATTGATATAGGGGTACACCCTTTCCTCTGAGCACCCAAGGAACGATTTGCGCAATCTTTTACGCAGCAAGTGCGGAAGCAACGACGGCATTGCCAGTAAGTACCTACATATTCCCCTCTTTTGCAAACTTCGATCTCTATCTACTCGTATCATGATATTTGGCGCCAACCCTCATCTTCTTCCCGCTCCTACGAGGGACTGGTTGGTGTCATGAAATCACGTTTTAGTGACTTGCCTCTCCCTCTCCCGTCCACACATGTCGATCAAATGTCTGACTACCTTTAGATCGTATCATGGCGGAACCACCCGAGTACATATCAATCGACGATGAAGAAGAACCGATGCAGATCGACAATGAGGATGATGTCAAAGTCATCGAAATTTTGGATTTGATCGACGATGAAGAAGAACCCCAAAGCCCGGAAGCCCCTCAAGCACGTCGGTTCAGGCCTGGAAACTTTACGACTCGTACGCCAGAAATCGCTCCTCATTTTACTGAGCTGCCATTTTATAAAGTCCATCGTCGTTATAATTTGGCACCAAAGAAAACTATCGAGTTGTATTCCGGGGATTTCTTGAGGATTACCAAGGTTCTAAGAAACAGCAATACCTCTGATATTCTCTTGCACGGGCATCTGTTGCGCAGGAACGTGAGAATGGGAGGTTTGCTAATCAAAAAAACCAACGAAGTCTGTTTCACGAAAGAAGTGGACATAGATCATCCTGAGATAGAGCGAGTGACGGAAGTTGTGTTGGTCCACTTCAAGAAGATCCGAAAGTTGATCGTAACCAACCGAGCTTTTGACGAGAACGATGTCTTTCTCAGATGTTGGAATAAAGATGAATATCTTGTCAGAGATAACAATGGAAGAATATTGAAGGAGGATAGTCTAAAGGCGATCAAAGAGAATGCGCCAATTGTAGCTCGATGGCAATTTATTGACTACATCTCTACGACGGAAAAGAAATATTCGTGGAGAAACAATGTTCTCGAGCGCCTTGGCAAAAGCGATATTCCGGATCCTGCTCTGCGGGTCCACGAAGCTATTCAGTGGAACGACTGGAGAGAAGGACACCTCGAACAACAACCCGAAGCCCGCTCCAAAGAAGAAGGAGAAGTTATTGAGATTGACCCTGAACCTGCCTACTCCCCCAACAAGCGTAAGCGGCCATCAGCTGACGGTGACGAGTCCCCGAACAAGAAGCATGGCACCGAACGGTTGAATGGTGTTCGCAGCAGTCTGGGTGCAATCGATCTGAACAGCGGGTCGCCTCAACAACCAGCTTCTCGTCCAGCTAATGGAGGTTTATTTGCAGTCAGGCAACGCAGCTCCGCAAACCTAGCTGGATTCCCAGATATCAGACCAACACCAAGCCCTCCCGACCAGTCTTCAGCAGTCGTCAAGCGAACCAATAGATCTCTAGGACAACCATTGGTATACGGTGATGCATTTTGCGGCTCTGGGGGTACCACCCGCGGTGCTCTTCAAGCAGGCCTACAAGTTAAATGGGGCGTTGATTTTGACAAGTGGGCATGTGCTAGCTGGAGAGAGAATTTTCGCGGTGCTAAATGTTACGAGATGTCGGTGCATGATTTCATGAAGAAGTCGAATCGGTCACAACGAAAGAAGATGGCAATGCAAGTCGATGTTCTCCACATATCCGCTCCGTGTCAGTTCTATGCTAGATGTAAAACTCGACCGGGTCCGAATGATGAGATGAATACGGCCAGTTTGTTCGCAATAAAGGATCTGGTCGGCCTAGCGAGACCCCGAGTTGTCACTTTAGAGCAGACGGATGGTATACTGACGGATCAACATCTGACTACGTTCTTTAGCGCCACTATCCATATGCTCACTTGTCAGAATTTCTCCGTTAGATGGAAAAGAGTTAAGTTGCAGGAATGGGTAAGTGTTTCTTATTCTCGCACTATATCTTTTATCTTTCTTCATGCTTCAACACTAACAAAAACCAAAGGGCATCCCCGCAAACCGAAACCGACTGATTATCATCGCTTCCTGCCCAGGAGAAATCCTCCCCCGATTCCCAGCGCCAACCCACGGCCCCTCAGGCACCCAACCATTCGTAACAGTCAACCAAGCTCTCTCAACAATCCCCCACGGTGCCCCAGACCACAACACCCACCTCGTCGCCCTGCCCCTAGACAAACAAAAAACCCCTTGGAACGGTGATCTCCCCCACAAAAATACTATAACCTGCGACGGAGGCCCGACCTCTCACCACCCCAACGGCCGCCGCAAGTTCACCGTGAGAGAACTCGGAACCCTACAGGGGTATCCAAACAACCACGCTTTTGTAGGCTGTCGGACGAGACAAATCAAACAAATTGGGAATTCGGTGCCGCCTATCTGTGCGAGGGTTTTGTATGAGGGGATTCGAAGGACGTTGGATGGGGTGGATGGGGTGTTGAACTCGGTGGTCAATCTTGATGGTGATGATGATGATGAGGGTGATGGGGAT
Organism: Hymenoscyphus albidus; assembly: GCA_911693285.1. Lineage (NCBI taxonomy): Eukaryota > Fungi > Ascomycota > Leotiomycetes > Helotiales > Helotiaceae > Hymenoscyphus > Hymenoscyphus albidus. Next base: position 63,739 of record CAJVRM010000208.1, on the reverse strand, counting down.
GGAGAGGAGGATTTCGTTGTTATCCCGAGACCGAGGGAGAGAGTGGGACGACGACCGGCTCCGACGAGGTTCCCTGTTCGAGGCCTTGAAATTGGGAGGAGAGACGTTCTGAGAGATTTCGTGGGGAGAGAGATGGCTCCTGTTGGTTTTGGTCCTGTTGGTGCTCTTGCTGTTGCGAGTACACAGAGACAGCCAAGTGTTATTATAGTTGACGACGACGATATTCCAAATCACTCAAACGATGACGAGAACAAGAAAGAGAACGACGCAATTGTGATTGATGACGATATCCCTCGAACTCATCATTTAAACAACGCGAACGAGACGATAATCATCGACGACGACGACGACAAGACGCCGGAACCCGATCCTTTTTATGTATTCTGAAAGATTTTCTCTTCCCCTTGAACAGCGACCGGGAGGGAATATGTGGGATTTGTTCTGGTCTTCAACGAAAGGTTCATTGAAGAGTTCCTGATTCATCTATCGAAGCAACCCGACAAATGAGGGAGATTTGTATGAGTACGCGAAAGAAAATCTGGAGTCTGAGTCTGGGGTTTTCTCATGTTTTTCTTTTTCCTTCACCAAATCCGAGTTCGAGATCGTGGCAGTGGTCAGAATCAAAGTCTTTTGTACGTATGATGAAAGGAGGTTATGGTAGGGGGTAGCGAGCAGAGATGTTTGTTTAGAGATACAATACGTGTTCCAGGGGAGTGCAGGGGTTTTAGTGGGATTACCTATCGATGTTCTTCTCTTTCTCTTTCTCTGTTAAGATCTGAAGGAAAGGGGGATGGGAGCTTTGTTTTTCTCTTTTTTTCTTTTTTTTTCAAGAAAAGAAAAGACAAGAAAAGAAAAGAGTATATAGTGTGCGAATAGAGGTACGGAAGGCCTTGGGCGCTAGTACGGGGGGACAGGGGAAGAAGTGTAGTATGCTGATAGATGATGAAATGAGAAGAAGAATGAAAATCGAAATAAGAATAAAATAAGAACTTCTTTGATTTAAGTACTTGGTAAGAGACGTAGATTACGGTTACCTATCTACCTATTTATCTATCTACTACTTAAGTAACTATAATAACTTCCTACCTAACTAACTATCCCTTATTCCTTCGCCCTCTCTATCCCTCTATCTCTGTCTATAACCACAACTACCTACCCCCTCTTATCTCCATCTCAATCCATCTTAATCCAAATAACTAACTCAACTCTCGAAATCCAAAATCCAAAGCCTTTCCCTCCCCCCCAAAGATTCACACTCTTACCCATACCACCACAATCATACCACCACATAACCAAACAAAACCCTACTCAAGGACACCCGCATAGTAATAGTACTATAAGTCTATAAAAGAAAACAGAAAACAGAAGAAGAAAGTGAATGAGAATAAGTAATACTATAAATAGAGCAGATCGAGGCTTTGACGTAGACATTTAGTATAGGTACAGTACCTTACGAGATCTAATACCTAAGAAATTCTACTTGTATAAATCTTTCAAAAATTATACTTTAGGAGCAAAGCTATATTGTTGAATTCTTTGTAAAGTTTTTTTTCTTTCGCTTTTTTGATAATGTAAATGTAAATTTGGTATCTTACTCATACAGCCCAGCCTGTCCTCATTCCCAACGCTTTTCCATGTCTTTGATTCTACCACCGCACAATCTCCGTCTCCGCCCAAGTCCAGACGCCAGAAAAGATGCGCTCCTTTTTTTCCCTTTTACTTTCCCGTTTCCGTTTCTCAGTCCAGATGCTCCTTACATGGAAGAAGTGAGACCCCACATGAAAACTAGTTGGACGGGGTATGAATACAAGAATAAGAATTGGGTTCGACGACTCTTTTGCGATCGTGCGACGGTTTGCATGGTTCCTCGGTCGTCGGTGGTGTTTTCGGGGAGGAGAACGTATTTTAGTGAGCGCAACTGGATGTGTTAGTTCTCGTCTTGAAATAGAAGGGGGATAGTCTTACCAAAAAGAGCGCATTGGCTAAGAAACAATATCCAAATATCGACCATCCAATCCACCCTCCCGTCCCCTTGCCCCCATTAACCACCTCACTGACCACCAAAGTCACAATCACGCCCACAAACTTATATCCCGAGTACGCGACCAAATCCAGGAGTTGCGACTCGTTCGAGATGGAGAGGAGATAGCATCCCAATTTCAACCCGAGAATCTCAATGAGCACTATGAAGAATGCCCATGTAGCCGTGTACCCCAGTAACTCGGGTTGGAAAGCCCCTCGAAGACCGGCGAGTAGAGTGGAAAGTAGGATGTAGGTGACCAGTGCCATGACGGGGATGTACATGTCGGGACTATTCAGGTCGTCTCGTGGGGGGAGAAACCATCCTTCTTGCCCATTTGGACCGATGGATTGTTTGCGCGACCAGGGCTTGTGGCGCCAGGGGAAGAGAACGAGGAATATCTTGTTGACGACGTATGAGTTGGAGACGTTGAAGTAATGTTTGAGCGCGGAGACATTGACGTATTGTTTGAACTGGAAGCAGTGGTTTTAGTATTCGTATACGGTTTGAGTTCTCGGTAGAGAATCAAGGCCTCTACATACGTTTTGTTCCATGTACTCTGTACCGTGCTTTAATGCGGTTTGGCCGACTTGAAAGCCCATCTGCGCCGTGGGATCGTTGATGAATCCGCCATATGCGCCAAAGGCATTGTTTCCTCCCTGCCCTCCTTGTGCTTGATAGGGATTTCCGCCATAAGATTGTTGCTGTTGTTGGGGCATGGGAGGAGGAGGAGAGCGTAACTGCGGTACGGTAGATACATGCTGAGGAACTGGATGGTGTAGCGGTGGAGATGTGGGAGGCGGCGGTTGGCCGTAATGTCGCTGCATTTTTGCGATGAGAGATGCTGTAGAAGGTTGAGAAGAAAATGTATAGAAGAAGTTGATCCCCGTGAGGTGGTTGGTGGGCGGACTTTTCTGAATTTCTTACTGCAACTGCCTGCGCGAGGTTTATTGGAACATAGCACACATTACCACATCCATTCACTGAGGTGCCACTGTCACTGTCACTGCACAGAAACAGGGCTGATGACATAAGATTTCCATGCCGCTAGTAAGTTAGAGCCCCAGAGTGGCTTCAGTGGCTTGTGAGTGCCCAGCCTTCAGGGTTCCGAGGGCAGATCTTATCGCAAGCTCAACGCTACAGGGGCTTAAGGACAAGGCTTCGTTTTTGCGACAGATACACTGTAGCCCTCACTTAAGAGATACCGATTCCAACTGAATCTCACCACCATAACATTTCCCCTCCGAAGGACTATCCCTTTCCATAATGTTGGATACCTTTGAAATTCTCACCACGTCCGGTGTGGTGTTATGGTCCAAGACATATTCCTCCATCAGCCCCGCCATCATCAATAGCCTCATCACCAATGTCTTTATTGAAGAGAAAACACTGCCCGGGGTCGGCATCGCGGATGATGTATCTGCCGCCAATAACCCTCCTTACAAATACGATCAACATACTGTCAAATGGACGACTGTCAAGGAATTGGGAATAATCTTTGTTGTATGTAATTCCCCAGTTTTGCGACTCTACGAATCATATAAATCTCCTATACTGACTTGATAAATCGCAGGCTGTGTATCGCTCTCTCCTCCATCTCTCATGGATTGACAAACTCGTTGACAATATCAAAACTCTATTCGTGGATTTATATGGCGATCAACTAAAGAAACCGCACACAACCGTCGTGGAATGCCATTTCGATGATTATTTCGACCAGCAAGTTCGGAAATTGGAGAAAACTGCACTCAATCAGGATACACGGACAGCCGAATCCTCAGCATTTCTCGAGGAAGCACCGCCTTCTATTTCTGAAAGTATAGATGAACCGCCTCCGCTTCCCGGACTCCTCTCGAGAGGACAATCGAAGAATAACCATAGAGACTTGACGTATGATTCAACTCCAGGAATGACACCGGATACATCCCGACCAAGTACACCAGCGGGTCATTTGCTTACAGCCAAGGGAGGACCAGGAGGAAAGGGTTCAAGAAGGGCACGAAAAGCTGCGAATGCACCAATTTATGCGTCATCGGGTGATGAGGCATACTCGAAGAAGGGCAGAGCAGCGAGATCAGCAGCCCCAAAGAAGGGCCGGAAATGGGATACAGATGGTTTGGCAGATGAGGATAGTGATACACCCCTCGACTACTCTGCGCCTGCGAATGGCGCAACGTCTGGAGAGGAAGAGGGAAGTAATCGTCCCGGTGCAGTGGAAGCAGTGGACCAAGCAACTTGGGGGTCAAAGACTGGAAAGGGACAGTTTGTGTTGAAGGATTTGGATGATCAAGTTCATTCAATATTGGCATCTGCAGATGTGAAGAAGGAGAACTCGGCGGCAGCATCTACCGGACTGGTTGGCTCGAGTTTAAGCGCGATTGAAGGACTTTTCAGAAATGTGGTGGGAGGCAAGACTTTGACGAAGGCAGATTTGGAAAAGGCTATGAAAGGAATGGAGGATCATCTTCTCAACAAGAATGTTGCACGAGAGGCAGCTGTCCGGTTATGTGAAGGTGTGGAGAGAGAACTTATTGGAGTGAAGACTGCCAGTTTTGAGAGTACGCTTCCCAGCTTCCCACTATGAAATCAGCTATTAACATGACCACAGGCGTTCAAGCAAAAATCCAAACTGCAATGGAATCTTCATTACGCAAGATCCTAACACCCACCTCCTCACTAGATCTTCTACGAGAAATAGACGCCGTCACCTCACCATCCACATTATCCCTCCAGAAACGAAGACCCTATGTAATCTCCATCGTCGGAGTAAATGGAGTCGGTAAATCCACCAACCTCTCCAAAATCTGCTTCTTCCTCCTCCAAAACAAATACAAAGTCCTTGTCGTAGCCTGCGACACCTTCCGCTCAGGAGCCGTCGAACAACTCGCCGTCCACGTCCGCAACCTCACCGAACTTACCGCCCGAGAAGGCGGTCTCGTCTCGCTCTACCAAAAAGGCTACGGCAAAGATGCCGCCAACGTAGCCAAAGACGCCGTCTCCTACGCCGCATCGGAAGTCTACGACGTGGTTCTCATCGATACGGCCGGCCGTCGCCACAACGACCAACGGCTCATGTCCTCCCTCGAGAAATTCGCCAAGTTCGCTAGCCCGGATAAGATCCTCATGGTCGGGGAAGCTTTGGTAGGAACGGATTCCGTGGCCCAAGCGAGGAATTTCAACGAGGCCTTTGGGAGTGGACGTGGTCTGGATGGGTTTATCATCTCAAAGTGTGATACGGTGGGGGATATGGTGGGGACGCTCGTTAGTATGGTGCATGCTACGAATGTGCCTGTGCTGTTTGTGGGCGTGGGACAGCATTACAGTGATTTGAGGAATTTGAGTGTCAAGTGGGCGGTGGGGAAGCTTTTGAGTAGTAATTAGATTAGGTGTGTTGAGGTAATGAATATAATGGATTAAGTCTTGGATAGGTATCGACTTCTCCATTTCTTCCTTTGTGAAACTTGGGTGGGTTTGAGTGATTCTTGTTGAGGTGCTAGGTGTTGCTTGATTGTAAAGTCTGACTGTTATATTTATTTACACTTACACTTCCCCTCCTAATACAGGTTACAGTACCGAATCCTTTCCTTTCCTGTAACCCAGTTGAAATAAAATTATAAATAAGAATCCGAGTCCTATATCCCTTGTCCTTTCACTTCCTTTTCCTAGTGTCTCTCTAAACCAGACTCGATTATACTGAACCAATGGAAGTCTTACCTTACCCGGCTGGGCCTTTTCAGATTCCTTTACCTTACCTTACCTCCCTAGGTATGTGAGTATATAGTATTTTTCAATGTTTTGGAATTTTGGGGGATGGAATGAGGGTGGGAGTTGGTGGATTTGATGGGATGGGGGAGAGAGATAGTAGGGGGTGGATACCAGACTCTAGGGACTCTAAGCTTAATTTTCTTCTACTTTTCTTTGTTTTATTTCGTTAGTAGGGATCTTGTCGGTCCTCGAGAAGACGGGGATACAGGTACTAGTAGTAGTGGTTTTATATAGTTTAATGTGTTGGTCTGCTTTGGGTGATACTGTGTCTGTGTGTGTGTGTTATCAGTTTCAGACTTTCAGGGTGTGGGTTTGGGGATGGAGATGGAGATTGGGAGGTGATAATGGGGTTGTGAGATTAGGAGATTGTAGGGAGGAGTGTGTATTGAATAGAGAAAGTGTGTGCGTGTATGTGAGAGAGAATCATCTATTCGAGAAGGTGGATAAGGGTAAAGGAAAAGGAAAAGGAAATGGGGATAAGGAAGTTATTTGGTTGCGAGGTATATACTTTACTTTATCATAACTTTCTTCACGTCCCCTCGAAGTCCTCAAGAATATTAACAAAGGACGTTATATAATATGTGCATACTCCTTTCCATATCTGATTCAAGTCCAAAATCAAGTTGATGTATCCAGAAGTCTAAGGAGAGACTTATACTATCAAACTTCTACTAACAAGCATCCCCTAAAAGAAGCGAGAAAACATGATCTACGCATGATATGATTCGCGAAAGACTACTTAAGTACAGAAAAAATTCTGATCATTATCCCTTTTCCCGGAAAAATAACATCTCCTCTTTCTAAGATAATGTGAATTTTCTCAGGTACCACATCCCCAATTTCCGCTCTTAAACCCCCATCCCTTACCCCCAAAAATCCACCAATCCCCTCGCTTAATCTCAACCTATCCATCGCATATCTCCCCCAACAACACAAACTCATCCATCCCCCCATCCCCCCATCCCCCCATCCCACACATCCCCAACACCCAAAAACATGCCCACCACCAACAACCTATACTTCACCACCCCCCCCACCCCTCTCCCCAGCCTGGCTCGCCCACGAAGAAGCAGCAGGTCGCAACCTCCCCAAACCAATAGTAACAGATGCATACCAACGACGGGAGAACTACGAAAAAGCATGTTCGGAACTAAATAAGATGTTATTGGAAGGGAGAGATGAATATCTAAATCATGGGTTGGAAGTGAGAGATACATTCATACCCTCCACAGTAGCGGAGGGAGAGGGAGGGGGATATGAGATTCCCGTTCGGGTGTATATACCACTTCCCAGCTCCACACATCCACAACCACCTACCGACCCCAAACCCGGGAACGAGGGCGAAAACGTAAACACAAATGTAAACAACCCCAACTCAAAAAACACCTTAATACTCTACCTCCACGGCGGCGCCCTACTCCTCGGCTCCCCTTACACAGAAGACCTCACCTGCCGACGTATAAGCCACTCCCTTTCCGTGACCATCTACTCCATCGCCTACCGTCTGCTCCCCGAACACAGCGCCGACGACGCTTTGTCTGATGCTCTGGTCACTTTCAGGTATCTACTTACTGCGTATCCGGAGTATGACGTGGTGGTGGTAGGTTCGTCATCTGGGGGACAGTTGGCGGGGCAGGTTGTGCAGATTATTCTGCGAGAAGGGAGGGTTGGGAGAAAAGGGGGGGATNCGCTGGAGAGGTATGGATGGAAGACTGCCACGAGGGTTGTGGCCGCCATCGTGGGGGGGGTTCATGGCTGTAGGCAATGTTTGTATTAAGGGACGGTTGCCGAGGAGGAGGGGATGGGGATGGGGATAGGGGGGATGGGAGGATTAAAGGGGTGCTATTGAGAGGACCGGTGTTGTGTGATGCTTCGAATCTAGATTTCTTACCGGAAAGGTTTAGGGGGATGCATACTTCCCTCTCTACTCCCTTTTACACATCACTCCTCTCCATCCCGGCTTTAACACCTGAAAATCGGACGGTGGCACCTCTTCCTTTAGAACTTGCCTTCTCAGAATCCAACCTCTCAAACTCCTCCCTTTCATCATCCCCCATCCCCTCCATAACACCCCCACCCCAGCCCAAACACTACATCCAAGTCTGCACCAACGACATCTACTACTCAGACGGCGTGCTATACGCTGAAATCCTACGCGAACAAGGGGTCGATGTGCGACTTGATGTTGTGGTGGGGTACCCCCATACGTTCTGGTTGAAGGCTCCGTTTTTGGAGAGGGCGGTTAGGGCGGAGGGGGATATGTTGGGGGGGTTGAGGTGGATTTTGGAGGGGTAGGGGGGTGTGTGGATTGGAGGAGAGAGGGGGGGGGAGTTTGAGAAGAGGCAAGGAGGAAAAGGGAGGGGGGTGGGGGGTTGTGGAAGGGGGAAGGAGGGTTGAAAGGAAATTTGAGAAAGGGATTGCAATATTGCCTATGATTAAAGGTTGTTTCTGATGTCGAAAGTCTCTGAGAGGTGCAGTACTTAAATTGAGAGGACCCTCAATGATTTTAGTACTCCCATTTGGAGATATTTTTATACGCTCGAGAACAACGGAAATAAAAACCCATCGTGAAGAGCAAAGTATTGAGTCTCACACTTGTGATACAGGTATACCAATCCATGATGAACTGCCTGCTGTAATTGTGTATTTCGAGTGCATTGAATATAAAAAAAGGGTAAACAATCGAACAGCACAAGTTGTACAGCCCAGACCATTAGAAATATCGTCTTCTCCCATTTCATCTTCTACCCACCCGCTATTTACACTCTTACAGTTGACATAAGGAAATACCAAACCCATCCATCTACAAGATCGAAAGGTTTCCGAATTTCTCCTACAAAAGTTGTTAATAAAAACCTACCAACACAAGAACTGCATTGGAGAGCAGCAGACAGAAATACGTACTTGGTAACCAGGTACCATCCATCTTCCCTTGGAAACCAGTTGGTTGGTCTTCTCATCAATCTGCGGTTGAGCAGCCGCAACCTCATCCTAAACCACAAAATTAGCCCTCTCCCTATCCCCATCTCCTCCCACCTCGACCAACATCCAAAAAGACATACCACAGTAAGCTCATCAAACGGCCTAGCCTCCTCAATATTCTTAAGCGTCTTCTCCAAATCCTTCAGCTCCAAATCAACCCGACCCTTCGTCTCCTCAGCATTCTTCAAAGCCTGCGCCTCAAACGTCTCAATCGCCTTGATCTGTCGGTTCACATCGTACGTGGCGGGTTTGAAGGTGCTAAAGTGCTTCTCGATCTCGTCGATGACGGCTTGGTTCTTGAGGGTTGCGCGGTAGTGGGCGAAGTCGACTTTGGAGGGGAGCTCTGAGAGTTGCTGGACTCGGCGACGGGCGTCTTCGTTGCGCTTTTTGAAGGCTTGGAGAGAGGCAGCGGTTTGGCCTTTGAGGCCGAGGGAGGTGGTGACTTTGGCCCAGTCGAGCTTGAGTGCTGCGCTTCTCTGCGAGAGGGTTGGGGTTAGCTGGGGGATTGGAGAAGTTTGAGTGTCCCGTTGGGGGGATCGGTGCAGGGAGCCAGATTCGTGATGAGAGTGACATCCAGCGATGTCTCGTTCGATTGAGGAGGAATATATCAAGAAATTGAACTTACTGCTGCCATTGTGAATGAATTGGTGGAATTGGAGTGGAGTAAAGAGTTGTGATGCTAAACTCAATGGTTGTCAAAACCTGGAGCTTCGGAAGCCGCTAACAATTGGTCACGTGGTTTGGCAAATATTCCGCTTTGAGCCGATTGAGCGTTCATTCTTGCTAGGTAAATTAAATCAACCAACAAAATTAGATATTTTGTTGTGTAGGTTGGTTTTTTCCGGATTTAAAAGAAGGTCGAGTAGTCGTTAAGTTCATTCAAGCTATAGCATGTAGTTTTTCCACTTCGAACTCCCTTGTTCCACTACAAATACACAAATATGGATTTGATAGGCTGCGCAGTTGATCTAGCACTCGACTGTCGAAGCTTTATATCAGGAAGGGATACTTTTAGACAAAGTTCAGTTGGTCTGTAATTAGGTGTAGTTCACGAAGATTTCAGACAAAAAGGTGAAATATTCTGTGAAGACCGAACAGCTTTACACTGTTAGAATTTTATTCTCAATTTACAATTTGCTATTGACAGAGCAAAGATGCTTCTGCATTTCCAAATTGCCCACTACTTCCAATATTGCCCATATAGGTACAAGTATGGCAAGTTATGGTGTCCCTATATGCTCAGTGCCATGATGGAGTTGACTATATCATTATCGTTCTCCTTCAGAGCCTTGACAGCCTTCTTCCGTGAAACGCTTGCCTGTGTCATGACCAACTCAATGTCCTTGTCCTCGAGTCCTGTGGCATCAACTTCCTCTCCATCGTCCTCTTCCTCCTCCTTCTTGTCATCATCATCACCGGTATCGACGGCCTTGCCCTTTCCGTGGTCGTTGCTGTGCTCGTGTCCAGAGTGATCATGTCCGGCGTGGTCGTGGGACTCGGCAGCGGCAAGTTGTTGAGCAGCAGAAGCTTGAGCTTGGGAGTTCAAGTCCTCAATCTTGGCCTCACCAAAGACGCTGTCCAAAATGTCAGTGTGGGTTCTTGGATGCTATGGTGGGGTTATGCGTACATGTAAGTGTTGCTGGTTGGGGACTTGTAAACCTCTGGCTGGTTGATAACGAAGAGGATCTATACAGTGAAAGTTAGCATTTTGTTTCCCCAGTATCAAGGCGACTCCTGGAAGCAGAAAAAGAGGGATGACGAAATGGCCGAGTCTCGTGTGCCGCACAGAGATGCGTCCTCCTGTTGACCCCGAAATTGAACAACACTTACGTTCTTTGGTCGTCTCAAAGTGACTCTGGTGATACCAGGAACACGGACGAGACCAAGTTTGCCAATTGACTTGCGCGCCTTCTTCTCGTTACGAGAGTGGACGACAGCCCCACCAGCTGGAATTTCGGCCTCTCCAGTCTCAACCTCAGAATCGGAGTCTTCTGACGCCTCGTCCTCTGCGGTGACATTCTTGGCTGGCTCCTCATCTGGGAGCTCTTCGATACGTGGGTTCGACATGTTGGGTGGTATGTCTGCAGTAGAGGGTGTTAGCAGATCTTTCAGAAACCCTCCGGGAAGAATATTTCTTGTGCGCGCGGGGTAGAGGATGGATTTGTGGGGGTAACAATGTCTCTAAGGCAAGCACATAGAGGTGACAAATCAGAGAGTTTATTTACTGACCAGAGAGAATGGGTGTGAGCTGGGTTGAGGTGGTATGTGGTGTTGAGGTTGCGATGGGTTGTGGTGGGGAGGGTGTAATTTTTGAGGTATGGTGCAGGTGGTTCGGCTAAATCTTAGGTCAAGCTGAGCTGCAACCTTTGAAATGAATTCGCCATTGTCCCCTTCACAGCAGACAACAGGATTATTACTTTCTCTTTTTATGTATTAAAAACGTATAACATGTCCAGCTGGACAAGTACTTATGGAAAGCCCTCATAAAAACTTTGGAGAAACATGTTAAGGGCTACCCATCTCTTTTTATTTTTAATTGCTCCTTGTAAGTCACCAAGGTACCTTGATCTCTTCTAAGGATACCTGCCTAAGTACTATTTGATAATTTGGACAGTTCGTCTCTATATCAATACGCATTAGAAGTCTTAATTTTGTTAAATCCAAACACATCAATCATTCTTAGGCACGTGATTAAAGTTGTCATAGCACATAAAATTTGCATTTACAAGCTCCGTAGGAAAAGTCCCATACTTGACGTATCATAGCATTTCAATTCCGAAAAGCACTTCAATATTCTTTTGAAGTCCATATGCTCATTACGCCTGTCAAAATTGACGTAGGATACAAAGCTCCCTGAGAAGCAAAGGAATCCAGTAACCCAATGCAATCATGCCCCGCAGCCCACAAACCCGAATCCGTTTTATCCATCTACGCAGAAGCCTTGACCTTTGCCAATGACTTTCGGACCTCGAATCGTGCTTGCTTCTTCAATCGCATGACCTTGAATCGCTCGAAATCGGTCAATGCTCGTCTTCGCTCTTTCTGGACACGCTTCTTGGCCCACACGCTCTCCTGCCATTTTGCCTCAATACCGGCCTCCTTCCACGCAGCAGCGACAACACCGGTTCGGGCGGCTCGGGGCAGTTTCTCGAGGATGAGTGGTGTGAGGATGAGTTGGGCGAGAGCGATTGATTGGCGGGGAACGGCGATTTTGGTGTCTGTTGCTGGACCGTCGATCAAAGCCTGTAACAAGTCAATATTTGCTTTCCTGGAGTCGTTGGAATCTACAGATTTCCACGTACGCGCTTGTGGTCGATGATCTCAACGATGGTAGCAAGTTTTCCATCTGATGGACCGCCGTGGATGAGGCAGATGCGACCGACCTCCACCAGTCTCCATGTCGATGTCTTGATTTCTGCGTCACCCATTCTGTATGATTCTGAGGCGGATTATTAGCAATCGAATGCTATAGCTGTCTAGGTATTGTGGTGTTCACCTACTGGGCTGTTTGTCGAAAGAAAGTTGTCGTGATCGGAGTTATTATTTTTGAGAATTGGATGTGTGCGCGATACTCCGCCTAAATTTCGTGGTGGCCTTAGGAAAGAGGCACCCATGCATGCCTTAGCGCCAAAAACGCCAAGCCTTGAAGGTCTCTGGAACTTTTTTTCGACCGCAGCTTTTCTTCTCGGTCTCTCCTCCAGACAACCACTAGCAACAATCTCTCTCTCAGAGCGATGATCTGGCGCAGCGCATTGCGTCGCATGATCAACACCATGACCTTCTACTTTCCAGCAGTATGAAGGTACGCAATCTGCACTGTAAGCTCTCGCCGCTTCATCACTTCCCTCCAAATCCTTTCAATGATGATATAATTTGCGATTGACCCTGCTTCGGTGGCACCCTCGCCGGGGTAGCTATATCGTGCGGGTGGATGACATTCAATTCTTACATATTCTGAACACGATCTCTCTCACAATCTTGCTGCTTGTCTTCTTTTTCAAGGAATGCGCCTGCTAACCAGATTGCAGAACATATTTAGATACCAGCTGCGACTTGCTTGCCATGCCATGCTACACAGAGCCCACCACCCCTATGGTACTGAGAGGCCTACGAGATTTAAACTTCTGGACTTACTCTTCGTGTCGCCTTCTCGCTATGGTTCGTCATTCAGGTGTTTGATTGTACGACCTGAAGGTGTGGAGTCAACTTGCGAATGGCTGCCAGTGGGCATTCTGGGCAAGGTCGGACAGCTGTCAGCGAGCAACCATGACCCTGGTGTACATATCCAAAATGCAAGGGTAAGCGACAATCTTCATATATCTCTTGCACCCCTTGACTATGATTACAAACAAGCACTGAAAATCCTGAGCTCTTCGGAGTATTGACGATTAATTCTACCAAGATCACTGAGTCTCAAAACTCAACACGCATTATTCTTCAACATTCATGTTCGAGATTAGTCGCTAACATGTTCATCACAGATCATCATCAGTCCAAGTATCCTAGTTTTAGCTTTATCGTGGCAGGGGTTGGGATTGAGACTGAGGTTTGTAGGTTAGTGTAATATTATTTTATACGTAGTCATCCAATACATAATACCTGCCCTCATACCTCTCTTTCTCATCGAATGTTGGTGTGATACGTGTGCGTGATGTTTGATTGTTTTGCCATTTCAGTGTCCTCCCTTGATAGTTATCTTATTCTGTTCTTTTTGGACAATTTGTAATAATTGTCCTTGATGTTTGAGTGAAGGATTTCCATGGCTAGAATCCTGGATTCATCGTTTCAATTGTCTTTGGGGATTGTTCAGGAGCCCTCGCTTAATTGTCTCAATTGTTCCAAAGGTTGGAAATCATCATGAATTGTTCTAGATGGTTGCAACAATAGGACTATTCACTGCTACGTCTTTTGTATCCCAAAAGCTCCCCTTGATATTGTGTGCACGTGGCTGGTTTGAGGCTGGAAGCTTCTACAATACAATATTCACCACAATACCAACGCCATGTTGCGACCTTCGAGTGGTGAATTCTCAATAGCAGGCAATGTTTCCCCATTTTCGAGTTACTTAATACCAGCTGCTTTGAACCCATCCTACATTATTTAATCGTCAGTCATCTCACACGACCGAAACACGTGAGAATCATCAACGCGATTTTTCATCATGAATTTCCTTCCAGTCCTCAGAGAGATCCTCAAACACAATAATACCGGTCCTACATCATTTATTGATGCCCCCAATCCTCCAACCCTTCGAGGCACACTCCGCGAGTCACCCAGAACCGTCGACCTAAACCTCTTCCCAACACGTTCCGACACAAGCTCTAGCACAGATGGCAAGTTGTCTCAAAGTTCTGCTGATGATGACAAGCGAGTCCCTTTAAATGTTCAGGGTGAAACTACTTCCAGTTCTGATGGCCACATCTCTACTTCAGTAGATACTAGTGCTTGCCAGGGTTCCTTTTACTAACCACCATGGCACAGGCAGCCAAGAAGACCAGCGAGCCACCCACAGAATCTCCCCATCGAAGTCCAAATCCCAGAGCCTGCATCTATCCGCCATGCCATCATTTCAAATCCACGAAAGAGGCTTTATGTTCAACCTGACCAGTGGACAAGCGAGCACTTGAAGTTACTCGATGTCACTATTAAAGTCCAGCCCAAGGAGAAATACCTATCGCAGACACCGATCAGCTTGCAAGCATTCAAACGAGAGAACAATATTCAAACATTTGACCAACTACATAAATGCGTCTGCGATGTTTACTCCAGCTTTATTGAAAAACTCGACAAGGACCAACGCATGTATGACATATATAGCCTCTTGGTCCAATGGATGATCAAGGACAAGGAATGCAAATATCGGTTTAACCAAGCCAGATCGTACGTGTCAATCTCCCTTCGCTCAACCCCCCTGATGCTTATGTCCTAACCTCCACATGCAGTGCCGACCAGACGCTGGACTTGATGTACGGAGGATCAAAAAAGCCTGCCCGTCTGAGCTGTCGATCTGTTGTCTACAACAAAAAGCAACTAGTTTGCATGGCTTACGTCGACAAGGCATGGTTGGAACAGGACGAGGGTGTCAACCTTCGGGGTCGGAGAAGAGCCAACAAGAAGATCAAATATAAGACGAATCGAGAGATCCATCCCCTGCTTGGGGTAGAGACTTCGGAAATGCCTATTGATCCGTATTATGTTGGCTTGATCATTGCAATGGCTCAACACTACGCCGCTCGTTGCAGGGCTTTGGATTTGAAGGTCCAGACCCGAAATGTCAGTCGTTACTGGTACCTGATATCATTTGAGTCCTCGCTAACTTTTGTTCAGTTCTACTTGCGCACTCCATCTGAAGATCGCAAGTCTTTCGTCATTTACAAGGCATATATCCATCCTGATTTCGTAAGGAAATTTGAGGATCCGTACATTCGAGTGGACAGAGGCCTTGTCATTAAGCGCGAAGAGTATAAAATTGCAATGAAAACAGCCTTCATTTCTGCCCTTGCGGTCATCCTCGACCTTCATTTGAATAAAATTGCCGAATGGGATTCGATCGAGGACGAACCTGGAACCAGCTCACCAGGGGACGATAGTGCATCGTACGTATATCAAGATTTCGATACCTATTTCTTTGATGCTGATCACATTTCAAGTGATGCGGATATCGAACCTTCAACTTCTACAAATGTCTCTTCTTCCAAAGCACGCAATGTTGACGAAGCCTTGCAAATGTACCAAAGCACGTCGAAGGTAACCAAGAAGCGCAAGACCACATATCAAGAGCAGACTCCATCAACAAGCAAAAAGCTCAAAGTGGCTGCTGAGACACTCCCGGTACCTCCTGTTCATTTGAACTCGCCAAAAGGCTCTCCACGAAGCGCTCCACCGACAGTCAGTGTAGCAGAAGGAGAACACTCTGCCGCACGCAACCATTCAGCAAACTTGGTGGATGGAATCAAGGAAGAGACTGTTCGCTCATCACCATCCGTCCAAGCAGCAGGTTCGCTATGTAATAACCCAGCCGGATTACCAGAAAGCTCTGCGCCCAACTCAACACCTCCAGAAGACTCTCCAACAAGCGGTCCACCGACAGGCAGTGTATTTGGAAAAGAGCACAATGAAGCAGTCGAGAACCTCGGATTATTGTTAAAGGGAATTAAAGAAGGGAAGATCAAGTCAAATGCCACACCATTGGATGAGACTCTTCGAACATTCAAAACTCCACCAGCCTCGCCGAAGGTCTCTCCACCACCGAGCAGTCCGTAACCTGAGGATCCATTTTCGCTCTTGAAAAGCTTGGTGGAGAAAAGCGAGCGTCGAAATGATGCAACTACACCAGAGAGCCCATCACAGGCCATGGGAGGAGGAGGTATTCTTCATCCGCCCATTAGTCCACCTCCTTCTCCGGTTTATTCTCCGATTAATACACCGCCGAGCTCACCACTAAATACATTGTCACCGGGCAATAAGCGGAAGGCTTGTGATACCGTTCCAGACGACTTCGACCTCCACAAGCGAGTCAAGCGCGAAGATGCGGAACAAGAGACAGCCCAGGAAATAACCACTGCGTCTTCCGAAGCACAAATTGAAAATTCAAGCAATGATTCCACGTCCGAGAATATTGCAAGAATCTTCAATCTACTCAATTCCCAGCCACCATCCAAGTTAGGCACCTCAAGCTCCGGCAATGTCCAGTTTGGAGAACAAACCCAGAATGGCATAAACACTAACAAGCGAGAATCTCGAGTTCGACAGCTCATCCGAGCCTCAAACTGTAGACGCGCTTGGCTCTACAATCCTCGAAATGCTAGAGTCGGAAAATCAAACACCTGCCTTTGGTCACTCAGCCCCCACGACTTCTCAACCAGCCGCAGACTCTGCTCTTCCAGGCTTTTATACACCCGCCGCTCCCCAACCCGCAAGCGACTTACTGGCAAGTCTGATTACCCCTCAAACCCACGTGCACAATCCTACACTCGATGTCTATGATCCCGTCGCTCCTCAAATCCACCATCCTACACCCGATGACTACGATCCCGTCACTCCTCAACTCGCAAATACCACTCCGACACCTACGTCCGGTCCTCAAATCCCGACAACTCCTCTTCAACACCACACCCCAAGTCTAAGCGAGAACCAAACATCTACCTTGAACCACTCATATCCTCCCACCACTGACTCAGTCGCAGCCTCCGTTATCCCGCAACAACCCCCCAGCGATCTCCTCGCAAGTCTAATTACCACTCCAAGCCAGGTACTACCATCTCAAGATCACCCTTCGAATCCAAGCGAAACAAACAAGAAGCGCAAGAAGGACGACGATGACAATGATACCCCTCCTTCACCCAAGCGCTCGAAGTTGTCCGCGTGAACGTACTTCGTTGGTCTTTGGTAAGGGAAGGGCTCCGTGGTGGTTGACGATGCAGGAGATTTAACAGAGTTTCTTATGGATGGATGATATCGGATATGCACTTTGCATTTTCCTCTCTACTTGAGAATATGTCTGTCTCTATCCAGAATCTTGCATCACGGGTACGACATCCTTTGATATCCGTTTTTATGGAGATCCTTGGTAAGAAGCATGGACATCATCGTGAATCGAACAGACATATTCCTTCATGGGAGTGCTCGACAAATATCGAGATTGGGGATTTTGAAGCTATCGCGTTACTCTCCTTCCTCATTTTTCTTTCTGTTTCTTTTGTCGAGCGGATACCCATTTTCTTGCATCACCATATTTCTTTTCTCTTTCTTGTGTTATTCTGTCTCTTTTCCGGTACCTTGGCTCGCTCGGGATGGAGTTTGTGTTATGCGTTTTTTCTTTACTTGGGGGTTTTTACTGTACTGCATTCATTAGGATGGAGTTTTGCGTGTTTCTTGTACTCTGAATAGGGATTTATTTTCTCGGTGAAACGAGTGCTGATTTTACTAGCATAAGGTCAGAGGGAGTTGGAGTTATGAAGTCTTTTTACCTAACACCTAGAATACTTAATGAAGGTATGAATCTAGTAATTAGTTAGTACACTCATTGTCGCAACCTCTACGTTGTTTACTCACGTGACTGGCACTGGCGTATAAGGGTTTATAGTCTAGCTAGCTAACTTCTCTCCTTAAGCAATTAGACACGACCGAACAGGACTGATAACTATAAAATTTGTTAATTCCTATAATTATCAAAATAATTATAGGTAAGAACGCTTTACTTTTCGTGACGCTTGCCAAGACATAATGCTTCTGCTGTAGGACGATCCTAGAACAGTTACAGCCTAGTAATTGTTACACTACCACGTAAAACCCCTTGTGGCCATTAAGGTAGAATACAAGGATGCAGGGGATTTCGTACGTGAGTTGATCAGCTCCAAGGTTTCTGGAAACGTTTTGTTTATCTTGGACATCACGAAACATCCCTCAGCTGGAGTTGAATTTGATCGGCAGCTTACTCCCCAGCATACTGTATGTTCAGGGCAGCCTAGCGGGGTTTCGCAACATGAACGAAATACAGCAACGGCTGTCTAGTCTTCGGAAAGAATCTCGCTGTGCTAGAGAGCACAAGTTTTTCTACCCTCTGTCTGAGGTGGAGGAGCTTCTTACCACGAACGAAATTAAAGCATGTATGTCGTCAATCCCCGTTCTCAGTGGGAATGAGCGGGATCTATTTCGATACGCAACCATCGTTCGAGAGACAAACGTCAAGACCTTCGCGATTCTCTTACTCAATGGCCACTCGACGCACATCTTGGAACTCCTTTTTCGTCGAGAAGCCGATTCCAGAATCCCGTATACCGAGCAAGGACTCTACTTCCTTCCGCTTCTGGTAGCTCGTACATTTGTTGAACGACAATGGGAGTTCCATCCTGTTATCTTTGGAAAGGGCGATATTCATTGAAAGGTCCAGTCAACCGAGGTACTCCCTTTTTTGGAGGAGGAAATTGTTGGTAAAGGTGGCTTTGGTAAAGTGTGGAAAGTAAAGCTTTATTCGACTTGTCAAAAGCTCGTGACAGAGAGCTCAGAGCCCAGAAAGGTATGCATATGAAAAGGCTCGTTTAAAAAAGCGATCTGATGTTTGCATAGGATGTTAAAATTGCTCGGAAGGAACTAAGTGATGGAGATGATGGTAGCAAAGAGAGTGCAATATTGGATTTACTTCAGACGTTGCACTATCCTAACATCGTGGAATTTCTCGGCTCATATATGCACCACGGCGTGCACAACCTTCTATTCTCCTTGATGTCCATGGATTTGAAAAAGCTATTAACGGAAGTCCCCTCTATCGATCCACATTTGATCTATTGCGGAATGTACGGCCTAGCTGATGCACTAAGCAAAGTCCACAACTTCACACTGAAAGATGGGGATATCGAAGTCACCAAGATCGGATACCACCATGACTTGAGGCCAGCAAACATTCTCGTGAATGATGGCATATTTATGCTTGCAGACTTTGGTCTTTCGAAACTAAAGCCCGATGACCAGGACTCTAAGTCGCGCTTGAGAGGTGGTCACGATGACTACCTGGGCCCGGAGGCTTTCAATGAAGTTGATTTGATTAATGGTACTGTCGGTCGAGCGATGGACGTATGGGCTTTTGGCTGCATCCTTGCACAGGTTGCCTCCTTCATTGAGCGACGAAGCGTTGAAGAATTTAGAGCCACACGTAAAGAGACTCATGGCGGTGTATTCTCAAGAACTGATAATGCCTTCCATCTCGATAATAAGATCAAGCCATCTGTCGACCGTTGGCTTGCCGATCTTATTCAAAGTCCGGGAGATAAACAAGTGCGGGAACTCGTTGAACTTGCTAGAGTCATGCTGAATCCAAATCCTTGGACACGAAAACCCATCTCGGCAGTAACTTCAAGTCTTGCGCTGTTAGCGTTACTGTCCAAGGTGGAAGCCGTCGTGTCGCATTTCGAGGATATATCATATGACAGAAATTGCCGAAAAGAAGATTTTAATATCATCCTCCTGCTTGAGCAAAAAAGGTTCGAAGCGTGGAAATTAGCTTTTGACCGTCTACATCAAGATGACAAACTCAAAAACATCAATGCCGTACTCGATAACTTAACAAAACTCCAACTTGTTTTGCGATCTGATGGAGTCGCCGCGCAGGCTTCTAGCGGTTGCCCACCGCAAACCAGAGAGCCTCTGAACGACATATGGAAGACTGTCGACTTAGTGTGGGCAACACTTGCGGAGGAAGCACGTATGAGAATGTACGAATTGTGGTCACGCGCAGTTTGTGACATCCAAGATATCGACATCCTCGCAGCTATTTGCAGGGCCTCGAAGCCAGAGAGGTACCGATTAGTTGGGAGTAATGCCGCAATGAGATATATGTCCTGTATCATCTCGGAATCAATATCTGAAGGAGGTCGTAGTCGGTAAATTGATTCTGGATCCGTGGATATTGATGAGACCTCGTCAACCGCGTTCCTCAACAACGAAAATGTCTCTTTGATCGAGGACAAGTCAAGGGCTATGGGATATTATACTAGACGGAAGGGCAAGATGAGGGCCATGATTGAATGGAAAGAGTATGACACCCGATGGCAGGATGGCCCTGGAGATAAATTGCGTGGGCAATGGATGCATTGGTAAATCTTTTGGATCCCGAAATAACTCCTAGGAAAGGTGCGGCAAAGGAACGACTTCTTGACTGCCTGGGCTACTTTCATGAGCCACGCAATTTTCGGTTCGGCTTTATACCCCCTGGACCGTCTCAATGCCTGCAATGCAACGAGCAATCATCGGCTCTACTCAATGAATAATATCATTAGATTGACTGATCCCGATGTGACTGACACTGTCCGTCCCGATCTTGGGGAAATCTTTCTGTTGGCTAAGGACCTGTCTTCATGTCTACTCGTACTTCATGATGCGGGCTGGTTCCACAGGAATATCTCATCGCATCATGTAATTGTATTTTCGCCGTCAACAGAAGAAGTCTATCAGCATATCGCTTCTGCTGTTTTGGCAGGATTCAACGATGGCAGAGAAGAAGCATCGGGTTATACCCTTGGCCCTAAACAGGAGTTTCCACACTATCAGCAGCCTCTATATCGTCAAGGAACCCCGTTCAGACTTTCTTTCGATTATTTTGGGCTGGGGATTGTACTTCTGGAGTTGGGATTATGGCGACCTATCTCTCTTTTGAAGGATGATCATTCCGACATACACTCTGCTGAAGAGTTCCGAAACAAGTTACTCATATCCTATGTTCCTCAACTCGGCGAGAAAATGGGTGCATTATATAGGGAAGCTGTTCGTTTTTGCCTCGATGCAGAAGCCGAACTACAATCTGCACAAGAAGGCGCGCATACGGAGCGCAGTGGATTCGCACGGGACTTGTTTAAGGTTAAGGTAGTCGAGCCCCTTTCTCGATGTTTCGCTTAAGTGGCACTACTACTATCAAAAGGTGCGTCGAGTGCAACGGCATATCGAGGACGTTTGTTTTCTCTCTTCATTGAAGATAAGTTATTCAACACAGAAATTTCTCTTTCGTAAAAATATAAAAATAAGTCTCAATATTTCAGCTTCATAGCTATAACAGGTACATTAAAGAGATTGTATTTAGTATATCTACCTTCTATGCTACTGCCTCCTGATTCTTCATTTCCTGGAAAACGTGCTGCAAGTCTTCTTTCCATACGTTGACAATGTCACTAGGATAGCCACAATGCTCAGCATATTCGATGGTGTCCAAGTAGATTACCACTGATTCTGGTAACTTATTCTGGAAAAAAAGGACAGCTGCCAGACCAATTCGCGACTTCAAAAGTTTGAAACTCCATCTCGCGTTGTCCATTTGCATGCCTTCGCAGGCTTTGATAACTCTTCGAAGATACCCCTCCGCCTCGCTGTACTTATTCTGTGCCTTGAGAGTGGCTGCTAGGTTTGACATGCTCAGTAATACATCGCGATGGCAATCACTAAAGTTGCGTTGACGGATTGCAAGACTTTTGCGCTCGGCATTTTCTGCGTCTTGAAGTCGATTCATCCGAAAATAGATCTTCCCTAGTTTGCCCAATAACCATGCATACCACCCCGGGGTCAGCAATGTCTCTAGATCACCAATATCCAAAATCTCCTTCAGCATCTTCTCGGAATCCCCAAAAAGCCCATTTCCTGCATAAGCATAAGCTAGATCGACCATCGTTATGATTGTCGAGTGGCTTCTCGTTCCCAGGATCTCCTTTTTAAGACGAATGTTACTCAAGACGGCATTCTCAAGCTCATTTGTGATTGTCTCAGCACGATCAAGATTGTCGCTTAATATCTCTCCCTCCACCTTCAAGAGATCAGGATGCAGCTTGCCATACGTCAGTTTCGCCAATCTGTGAACATCGGCAATAAATTCCGCAGCCTCTTCCCATCGTTCTTGTTTTCTTTGTAGTATCACCATATTTTGCTTGACGTATATTTCCACCTTGGTGCCTTGACAATTCTCCTTAAGCCTTGTGAGGTACAGATCTTCTGCCTCTGAGTAGCTACCCATCTGTGTGTAAGTCCTTAGGAGGACATTATAGAGTGTTAAAGTTTCCACGTGCTTTTCTCCAACGGCATTTGTGGCCCATACGATAGCTTCCTCGCATTGCTTTCTCGCATCCTCGTATTCAGTCTGCTCACAGTATGCAAGCGCAAGGGATCTTCCAATTCTGACGGCATCCTTCCCTGGCTGATCGACTTTTCGAAGAAACTCAAGAGCTTGCTGGTAGTGGTGTTGGGCTTTATCGTACTCGCCTTTTTCGGCAAAAAACGATGCAAGTGCATGCATATCATCAAGGGTAAGAGGATTATCTTCGCCAAATTTTGCCTTGCAAGACACAAGAAGGTTTTGCCTTTCCTTCTGCGCTTCCTCCAATAGACCCTGGAATGATAGGACTGTTGCTGAGATATCAACACAGGCCATAAAATAGATAGGGTCTATTGCGACATCGCCTCCTGAGGCGTCTATAACCTCATGTGCAACAGTCGAGGCTTCGTCCAATCGGGTTTGCGATAGAAGATTCTGGGCCAGGCGGTATTTGACCGCTGACAGTCCTCGATTATTTTGGTCCAGATAATTTTGTGCATCCAAAATACCGCGAAGAACAGTTTCTTCCTCGTTCCACTGCTGACATGCTCCATGAATCATAGCCTTCGTCTCGAGAACCGTCAATCTCAGGATATCATCCGCGGGGAGCTTCAACTTGTCCAGTGCGGACAATGCCTCGATAATTTCTCTAGTTGCCCCATCTTTAGAATTGAGCTCGTTATACAGAATAGCTTTGGAATGACAGAGAAGTGCCCTGGTAAAGTCATCGCCCGCAAGCAGATTACTGAGCTTTCCATCAATAGTTTCCATTAGATCCGAAGCTTTGCTAAGTAGCCCTTGAGCTCCTAACGAATATGCAAGGCTCAACTCCGCGCGCACAGTCAAGGGATGTGTCGGTGAGAGTATCTTGTTTCTGACCGAAACCACTTTTCCGAATGCCTCTTCGGCCTCTCTGAGCTCCCCCATCCAGGTCAGCGAGGTGCCTAATCTCTGCAGTGCCGTTATAGTTTCCGGGTGATCTGTTCCAAGGCCCTCGTTGAGGGCGGCTTGTACTTTTTTCTGAAGATCTACAGCCCTTCGAAGCCAACCTCGGTCTGCAAATATACCGGCAAGCTCGATATTCGCGAGCAAACACGATGGATGGCGCTCTCCAACATTTCGGACCAGAATATCTACTGCCTCTTGTTGGTATTTTTGTGCTTCTCCAGGGTGATTCTGAGCCTTCAAAACAAGTGCTAATTCCGAATTCAATCTTGCCAGAGAGCAGTGATAAGCTCCGAATGACCCCTCTCTTGCCTGGATCTCGTCCTTCAAAGACTGGCATGCCTCGGGCAACCGGCCAGATGTCTGATATTCTTCCGTTCTATTCGCACTTACAAGAAACCCGATACCGATTGTATTGAGCACGTTCTGATCGACGCCGCGCGTGACCTCGTAAGCTGAACCAATCCGTTCGATATCTGAAGCGAGGTGCTCTGGGGTTCTGCGACTCGTTTCTAGCCATTGTTGCGCTACTTCTCTGTTTTGGCAGCACCCAAAGCCAATCGTGTGACAAACTGCAAGATTGAAAGCATGAACCAGCTTGCAATTGGTGCAGAAAGATCTGATTGCTTTGTTGACCAGATCTTGGGTAATGTTGGCCCGAAGAACGTAGTCGGTATCGTCGAGCTCTGTAAGAGTATTGGCAAACTTCTCACAGTCAGCAAATCGCAGGTCTTAGTCTAATCTCTCTCTTACATCGAATACACAGTGTTCGGAATGATTCAGAGCTGGCGAGCGGTATGCTAGTGGTGGTGGATTTGCTGGACCATTCGTCTTGATATTGAAACTATAAATTAAAGAGTTGTCAGGATTAGCTCGAACCATTTCCGGTTAGAATCGAGTGTCTGACCTGCGAGATAAATACTGTTTAATATGGGCCCACGGTATGGACCTTTTCCCTGGCTGGGGCGAAATTGTGGTCTTGACTAGCGTCTGAAGAAGTTCTTTTGCATCAGTCGATTGCTTACTCTTCTCGGTTATATTCAGAAGTAGCGAGGCTAGGCTATCCCCAGAATCGCCTCTCTTAATTCCTTTCACTTTATTAATAAACTGCTTCCACTCATTATCCTGCCAGCCCGGACTTCGAAGCAGACAGAGGCTTGCGCTTTTCGGTTCTTCTAGTGGCAGCAGGAGGTGGATACAAACAAGACCAAACGAGAATATGTCAGTTTGAACAAGTTCGTCAAACCTGAGGACTTGATGTGCATTTTCTAATTCTGGTGCATTCCATGGCTCGCTCATTGTGGGGAACCGCTTTTGGCCCCGGATAGAACTGGAACCAAAGTCTGTCAAGAAGCATTTGACTTGGCCCCTTTCTGCTTCGTTTATCAAAAAGTTATCCGGCTTGATATCTCCGTGGGTTATGCCTGTATACTACCAGTGGTGTTCTTTATTCCCACATCAAGTTGAGCTTACCACATGCATGTAAGATTTGAACTGATTCGGCCACCATCGCAAGGAGTCTCATTCGTCCATTCTCTGTTAGCATGTCTTCTTGCTCATTGTGCAGGATAACACTGAGGTCTCCACGATTAACTTTAGATGTGACGAGAAGAGGCAGAGCTCGCCGGTCTCTACTAGTGGTAGGATTGACATAAAGCGCAACCCCTAAGAGGTCAATGATGTGAGAGCTCGCTCGTATAAGCGGGTGCTGAAGAATGCGGATCTGAGTTATGAGAGAGCGCCAATCGTGGTCCTTGTTCGTATCCTGCCGAAGCTTGGAGGGTATACCCTCTTTGAAGGCTAAAAAGGTAGCCACATCGGCAATTGACTGTTGGATAACGCCAGAAAGGCCTCTCCCCAGAATTCCCAGACTTTTGTAGGAAGATATTGGTAGCAAAGATACACCATTCTCTTTCAATATAGCGAGGAAGTCGATGGGGCTGGCAGATTCTGAAGTACTTCCAGCTTGCTGTGGCCCAGCTGCTGCTGGTCGTCTGGATGCCCGGGATATCTTGCGAGTAGGCATGTTGAACGATACAGCCTCTTTTGATAATCAACCTGTGATGTAATTATTAGTACGTGAGTGTTCTGGAGGTGCACTATCAATATATGGTATAGGACAGAATGCTCGGCTGCAGGTGTCGCATGGCAGTGCATATGCTGTGTAGCGAGAACTCGCACGTTAATATAGGATCTTTCCACATGCCCCCCCATTGATGCCTGACAGCAATGCCCAACCAAGTTATAAATCCTTAAATGCACATTTTTCCCTTTAATAGAATTATTCACTAGAGTCTGCAACAATGACTGTGCAACAGCCACTTCCACGACGCTACATCGACAAGCAAAAGTTGGCCAATTTCTGGCGAAGCCATCCAGATTTTAAGGGAAAGCCATGCAAATTGGAGGTGAGGACCAAAACCACAATTCACAATGACATCTACTCACAATCTATTAGCAGCTGGATGATGAATCATACGTGGTGACAGTTCCCCGTAAGATGACTGATGTAAGTGTTATTTAGATCAATTGATTCATAAACTCAATTGACCGCCACAATTAATCATAGGGGGAAATCAAGTCTACTTATTACGACAAAGAGACGCTCGAGAAGATGGAGGCTGGGGCGGATGCTGCCTAACAGCTGTGGCTTTTTCTACCGCCTTCCTGCAAGGCGATTCGGGGGCGATCAGAAATACTGGGCGGAAAGATTTCCCTGAGAAAATAAACATCACTTTGACCGCCCTTTTATCCTGTAATCATTTTACCGTTTTCTCATCCCAATGTCGTCACATCAACCAGAAGCGTCTGAGTTCACTCGCGGTTGGGAGAACTATCCCACAAATCTCTCCACACTAATTATTCCTTACGAGAATCTGGAACTGTGCCACCGGAGATTGCAGAAAGATGCGAAAAGACTCTTCAATTCTAATCCCGAAGCAATGCATGTGAATTTTGAAACAGTTCTCCTTCATACTGGACCCGAGAACGGCCTAAAAAAACAGCCACTAGATCTAATAACGGATTCTATCAAAAACGAAGAACGACTGGAAGAAACTTTGATCGTAAGGAGTATCTATGTGCCCAAATGTTGGCATTTTCTAACACCATTTGAAGA
Source organism: Hymenoscyphus albidus (assembly GCA_911693285.1). Taxonomy (NCBI): domain Eukaryota; kingdom Fungi; phylum Ascomycota; class Leotiomycetes; order Helotiales; family Helotiaceae; genus Hymenoscyphus; species Hymenoscyphus albidus. The sequence goes on along the minus strand of CAJVRM010000208.1, from coordinate 37,339 downwards.
AACACTTGACAGCCCGTGGTTCACGTGTCATGTAGGTACTGTATAAGTCAATCGTCAAGCTGTTGGGAGTGCATTTTGTTATATTATACCACTTTAAAGTGTACTAGTCAACAATACTCTTTCCTTCCTTACACCCGGAGTCCCCATTTCACCTTATTTTCTTTACATTACACCTGTTAATTTCATCCACTTGTCTCCTCTAGATTCCTGTACCAAGCCCGTAGCTGGGCGCCTTTCGAGAACTCTGAAAGTGCTTTCCGCAAAATCTTCACTGCCGTCAAGGTACGACCGTCTTTTCTGAACTTCATTCATGCTTTCGGCCACCCTCATCAAGGCTACGAAACCGACTTCTCTGGAGGCTATGATTATTGGTTTGACACGAACAATGGGCTAAACTTTGGTAAGTAGAAACGTAGGCCTTGCTATTACTTAAGCTAATTCGTCGCAGATTTCTTCTACAATATCAAATACATTGCACGGACTGGAAGAGACACCTGGCCGTGGTCTGAGCGGAAGATGGGTGTTTGTTAAAAGTATGACCATTCAACATTGAGCTCAACCTGGATTATTGTACAGCCTACAACCTTTGCACGAAAGTTGCCCGAGTTGGTCTCAAGCTGTACACCTGTCATCTCCCACATTCACCTCTTGGAGTCGACGTTGAGATCATGGAAAGCCTACCTCAAATACCTTGAGGCGCAGATTCAAGAGGATGTAGGTTCATATGAAGAATCCAATTGCTCCTTTGCTTCTAATAATCCTTGCCTTTCTATGGAACCGCCAAGCTCGTCTGGCTACCTACAACGAGCTTCACGGAAATATCCAGGGCCTCGAAATAACGTGTTCGAGTATCCAAAGCCTGCAACACAAGTGTGAGCTGATTCACAAGGCCATCTTGTCGCTTCGGTCAAATATTGAAATATTAGTCGGCCTTCAGTTACTTGAGACAAAGATCAAGACAATCACGAACATACGAAATCCACAATGGCCTGTCTCCTCAGATCAGAGACTTGAGGTTTGCCTCTCGTCGTTTACTATGAGTCAACAATGGGCCGTGGATATGCTAGATCGTGCGAAACAGGCATCAAGTCTTGTAAGTAGTGTTTAGGGCAGATGTACAATTACTTCACAGTCACTAATTATCTCTTTAAGATGAAGGGTTTGGTTAATTCAAGAGAAAGCCAAGCGCTCATCTTCAATGTTACAAGCATCAATCGGCTAGTTGAAGCATCTAAGCAGGACGGCTAAGTCATGCTTGACATCAACAAGACAACGAAGAAGGACTTAAGTATAATGAGACGCGTTGCCATAATCACAGTCTTATACCTGCCAGGAACCTTTGTCGCGGTAAGTGGTTGTTGACAAACGCTATTTTTTGGATACTAACACAGGTAGACGTTATTTAGCACTGGATTTGTGAATACGTCGTTAACAGAAGCTAGCCTCAACGTTCGTCACAACTCGGTGGTTCAAGCTTGGGTGTATACGCTAGTGACAATTGGGCTTTTAGCTATTACTCTTATTGCTTTATTCTGCGCGAAGGTATTAAGTAGAATACACCAGCCCCAGCCGTAGTTCCAGAGAGTAGGTTCCATCCAGGAAAAGAAAGGTTTCCAGTGACTTGTCAACAGTGTCAACGAGCTGTCTATGACACCTCTAGTCTCTAGAGTGTAAGTATAATTCTTTAGTCTCAATACATACTACTTGATTGCTAGCATGGCACCTGTAACGACACGCACAGCTGATGAACCGCATAAGGTATACAACTACCCCAGGTATAAGCTAGAGACTGTGGAACTGCCCATTATGAGGTTGGAGGAACTAGGGCAAACTACGTGTAGCTTGGCGCTCGCTTGCGCGGCTGGATCATGCATAAGCTTCCATTTCTCTAGAACCCTCTTCTTTCTTCACTTTTTTAATAGTCAACAGCAAGATATTTCCTAAATCTTGTCCACAACTTATAACATACTCACATCACTCGCCATATCTCTATCTTTTAAACCCCCAAATTTCAATTGTCCATATATCTCAGTACCCAAATGTAGCACGTTTCCCCCTTCTCCCCCCCACCCCACCCACCTTCCGGGAAAAGTCTGGTGCAAAACTTCTCTCCCATCAAACCATCAACTCCTCCAATCTCCCCTGCATCTCACAAAAGATCTTGATAGCCTAAAAAGCACAGTCAGCAAACACATACTC